>AYLM01002015.1:0-75541 GCA_001625345.1 Cairneyella variabilis | reverse complement strand
GACGGGGGTGGTGGAGTTGGGGAGTGGGGAGAATTCGGATCTGGAGGTTGAGGAGGTTGTGGAGAGGGTAAGTGTTGTGCATGTTGCGAAGGAATGAGGAAGAACAGTGTCATTATGGTCCACGAGTTTGAGGTTTAATTGTTGTTACGGAAAAAAAAAAAATTTCTATGCAAGTTAGTTCTGTTGTTGGCTTTTTGAGGTTACACTGGATGGGAAGTGACATGCGTTGTGCAACTTTTTGCGAGTTTCCCGCTCCACCGCTCCACCTGTCCACCTGCAGTCTCACAATATCTCGCCGTTCGAATTTGCCCATATATCTAATTGTTTGACTTGCGCAAGGTGAGTTACTTTGAGACCCAAAAATTTGTGAGGTTGCTCTTCCAGAATCTTATCAATATTGTCTCACCAAGCACCTGCAAACCTTCGGACCTAAGCGACTCAGCTCGTCACCTGAACAGTGCGCAGCTTACGTTGTACACAATGTGCGTCACTCAGCCTTCCTCTTCGTTACAAGGGTAAGGACGGCTCCAATCATCTCATGGCTTCTCGTTGTGCAAGCGCGCTGATGTGAGAGTGGAAGGCGCATCACACGAGCAGTTGCCTGATTGAGAGGCGATGCGCATTCAGGTCAGCTCCTTCAAGGAAGCATGGCCAGCCCTCATCAATTTGTGATTCATACCTACTTCTTTCCAAAACTTCCATCTCCCTAAGTTTCTTTGACCACCATCGTTCAGACCTCGAAAATTATATAACCTCGCAACACATCGTCGGAGCCTCACTTGCACTCTACCAGAACATTGCCATCAGTCCGCCTCGACACTCACACACAGCCAAGATGGTACTCCTCACCTTGACCTTCGAGGCATCGCAGTATACTGATCTTGAATAGTCACCCATAATCTACATCATCCGCCACGGCGAGAAGCCTCCCAAGATCGACGGCAAAGACCAAGATGGACTCTCGGCCCAAGGGGTCACGCGCGCGGAGGGACTTGTCCAAGTCTTTGGTAGAGACAGCCCGTATGATATTCAGTATATCATGGCGCAGCATTACAAGAAGGGTCAGTCCTTTCTCTTGTCGCTCTCTTGAGTTTGGGTTCCGGATTCATGTGACGATGCGGACAAAGGAGGGAGAGATATCCTGCAGGCAGAGGCATCCTGGGAAGTAAGATACTGACAGAAGTAATGCAGATGGCGGCGAAGACCGTCCATTCGAAACCATCAAATTGCTCGCAGCAAGCTTGGATATCGAGCCCAATACTTCAGTTCGTCGTGATGACGCAGAAAAGGCGGCAGAGGAGGCTAAGGCCTACCAAGGGTACATTTGTCATTCAAAATATCTCACGTACGTGAGTGTCTTAGCTAACGCTTTGTAGACCCGGAAATGTGCTTCTATGCTGGGAACACCATGCTTTGACGAAGGTCGTTGCCGCCCTAGGCGTCACCGAGCCAGCAGTCTATCCCGAGGACCGGTTTGACATTATTTGGGCGGTCAAAAGGCCTTATCATAAATTGGAGTGGCTGGGCAGTGAAAATGTGCCGGGATTGGACGATGGCCAAAATGGTAGCAACGGACAGAATGGGGTATTGCCTGGCGAGGAACTTCCTATCATCCAAAACCAAAATCCCGGGGCGTGAAGAGTTCGATGATGAAGGATCGCACCCAGTTGTACCTAGAACTTCGTAAATATCTTTGAGTCCTGAGTATCTCTCCCAAGTCCTTGTTTAGGCATCAATGAACGTGCACCGGGGAACCAAGCTCCTGGATCCTGATACTCTATGAATGCCTGCGTTTTCAGCTGTTGACCGCTTTCAACATATCTACCGATCTTGGATGTCCTTTGATCCTGGATATCTTTGAATTCTGAATGTTTCTTTGGATCATGAATATCTTTGATTTCTAGACATCTCTCCCCAGCTTTGTACCAGACTGAGCTGGATATTCAGCATATCACAAGAACAGCGAAACTTTGCCAGGTCTTCGCCATCTCAAGATGAGTTTCCAACTTCAGTTTTCCAACCCACTGTCCCGTATGTACAAATTCTCTTCTTCCACATATAAACATCTCTCAAATCCCCAACTCACTCGCAATCCCCTGCGCGACCAGCTTGTGGATCGCTTGTCCAGGATGATAATTATTGAACCATAAACAGCTCACCCCATCCCCATTATAACACGTCGCATTCGGCGCTCCATACTTCGTCGGATTATCAATCGCTTCATTGAACGGCACAGTAGTATCGAACACCCAGGCCGTGACGCCGGTATTATTTTTCTTGAAACTCACCAACTCGTTCACCAACAGCTGGTTGTACGTCACCACCGCTGCGCCTTCCTGGACTTGCGTAGCATTTGACTCCTCCAGAACCAGCGGAGTCTTTTGAATCGGAGGTACAGTCAAGAAGAGAAAGTTGCGCGCTCCAGCATTATACATAATCTGCACTTGGGAAAAGTACCTCTCGAGAATCGTTTGCGAAAGTGTGGGCCAGGTAGACTCATACCACGCATTCCCCACATCATTGACGCCCATCCAGACCGCGAACAGCGCATCTTCGCTCGTCCATGGTGCATAAGATGGCTTTGCGGCGAGATTTGCGCTGAAGATAGACACTTGGTCGACAAATGAGAGAACTGTTGGCTCATAGGGCGTCACGAGCGAAGCATCTGTAGTTGCGCCGCCGTAAGCGAAGTTGTAGGAGAAGAGGAGAGAGTTATTGTAGGTGGCGACCAGGAAGTCGATCCAGTTGTCGCCGTCAGTGGTTGTCCAGCCTGGGAAGGGAGGGTTGCCGATTGGGTTGGCTGCTGAGGGTTTGGCGAGGGTGATGTTGAAGCCGGATTGGGAGTATGAGTCTCCACTACAAGGAATCAATCCTGTAATCTCTATTTGCCGAAAGGGGTTGTTTCTTACAATGATATCAAGTACTTGAAATCTAAAGCGCATTTCTCGCGGTCTGCAACTGGACTTGGCGCACCAAGCACAACTTGCGTCAGTAGGGCCAACTTCGAGAGCAATTGGACAGAAAACATGATTGCTTCAAATTTCACAACAAACAAGAAAAGTTCCAGAAAGACAGGTTGAAGTACGAGACCTGCATATTATATCTGTCCCGATTCAAATCTAGACACGGAAGCACTAGCCCCGCATCTGCCACTTCCATCTCCCCATAATCTGGATCTCATGGCGGCCCGAAGCTTGTATAAATAATCCGCGTATGATGGAATTTTGCAGGGCGGGGCAGAAGAACATAGTGTCCGAATGTTGATTGTTTGGAGATGAATTGATGGGGTTCTGGGGTGGAGAATAGCCTGTCGGTAGTATAGGGTTTCATCGCCTAAGCGATGGCAAGGCGGGCAGAGCAGCCGAGAACGAATAGGAGTCACTTGGCGACTGCTGTCACTTGGACAGAAGAAGCGCAATCGACGCAGAGCTAGAGTTTTCGTGGAATAAGTTTTTCAAAATGATACCATTCACTACTTGTCAAAGCTCCCCACACGAATAGTCACGAGACAATAACAGAAACCCAAGTCCTCAGCGAGATATCTTTCACCACGATGGAAGACTGCCATACAGAACAACAAGCAACATCCGAAGTCGAAATTCAATCCTGATTCTGGATAGCAGGCGTACGAAGCCGTCATTCAGCCAACAGTTCCTAGATACTGGAATTCCTGACTGGGGAACTGTGAATCACGTCACGCTCGCTGCTTTCATTCTGACCTCATACCTCATGGCCCATTATAGGCTCAGCACTGGCGTCGTCGATGAATGACAACGTTTTCTGAATTCGTATCCTTTCCAGTCGTCTGCTCATTTGCAGCTGAGTCGCCCTCCATACCAAAAAGGAAATAATCCTGGTTATCAACCGTGAAGACCATAGCGTCAACCGCCTGTTTATGGTCGTTAGCCGACATCTGATCCGGCACTCGCAAGAGTAATGCTAGTAGGAAGGCGGAAACTAGTCTTTCGGCAGTCATGAGGTTTTCTCTTGAATTGGATGGAAAGACTGCAAGAAGATCCAGTATATAGAGGAGTTGGCGATGCAAAGATCCAATCGAGGCAAGAAGCTCTCGAAGCGAGGTGATACGTCTTTCGGCATCACTGGACTCGATGTCTGCGGTGGCTATGAATCTCTCTTAAACTCTACGAGTATTATTGGCCCCAGAAGAAGTTTTAAATATCTGGGAAGACAACTAGCTGCATCATGAACGGTATAGCCCGTCCAGTCGAGTCCATTGGCGTATCTTGGTGAAGAATTGAAGCAAGCTTCAAGATCGCGTATCTTTGTGTCTGACCCGCTCTGGCTGAATATATCCGGGTAAATGGTGCCTTGAAATGAGTTAGCTCAGAATAGCATAACTAGTTTTGATATCTTACCCCATCTTTGACGAAAATCCCGGTCTTGGCGGCCGCAATAGGGATGTAACTATAAATGTAAGACTTGCCATCAGAATCAGTTACTGAAATTTCGACATATGCAAAGGTCATGCTCTTCGAAAGATCAACATCAAAGACGCCTTCAGTGACTGGCGGAGATACTAGTTGTATCATAGGTACCTATTGATCTTCTGGGCTTCTCGGACCAGTCTCGAGACCCGCCGTATTGAATTCGCCGAACTGATAGGCCTCACTGTTACTCAAGTCTTGTGCATAGACTGGAAGGGCCTGGAAAGCGATGGTCGATATGTTGTCAGAAGGGCTCAGTCCTGAAAGCATTGACCCTCATGCAGTCCTTCCAGCGGCACTAGTGACCGAGAAAGCTCCATTGTCGTTTCTTCCACTTGAGCGCCTGTAGACCCAGGAGTTATTGAGATCTTCCCAAAAGGCAAAACCACAAGTGTTTCGTTGAAAAGAACCGGGGAGCTGGTCATCAGCAAGGGGCACTTGCGGAGGAAGAAACTGCTCGTTCTGAGTATATGATCCAAGCACCATGAAGGGAGGTCGCTGAGCTAGCATTTGGCTACTGTCTAGTACTCGTTGCATCATGTCGGAAAGCTCATAAACAGCACTCTCAGCCTGAAAGCAGAATCACTAAGAGGATAATGAGCTTTTCCACATCAACGGAAATAAGTACCCGATATTACCAAGTTAGGATTGCCAGCACCAAAGGGAACTCTTGTGACAATCCGGTTTCTGCAATAACTGCTGAGGGTCTTGGTCTTCGTGGCCCACCGAATACGACCTATCAATCCGAGTCTCTCATCTGATTCTAGCGCAGTAAACAAAGACATCAACCTCTGAAAAGGTGTCAACACAAGCCGATAGAGTTATCACAACCTGCTCTACCAAGATCAAGGAGGTCCGTTGCCCTCTCACATTGACCCGGCCAAGAAGCAGCATCTGAAGTTGTGAAAGGACAGCTCTGATAGTATCAATAGATGACTTCGCGTCTCGTATATCCTTTGGGGCGCTGCTACTCTTTGACACAATTGTGCCTATGGCGGACGAGACTTTCTGAGCGGCTCTTAAAAGACCGACCATGGCCATCGACACGCCGAGAGGTCTATTCTGGAAGCCCATGGCACAAGTTGTACTTTGAGGAATGCTTGAATGCGAAAGAGCGCAGTGTTCAAGATGGGCCTTCTTCAGCTGCCAACTGGTGAGGCTCAAGGTGCTTTTTTGTGGCTGCCCTATTCCAATTGACCCTATCACTTCGACACTGTTACAAGCAGCGTCTACTGACGAGAACAAATGTATCGAAAAGTTTATTGAGATTGTTCCCTCTCTAAAACTGCTTTTGTACCCTGTTTGACTTTTCGACTATGCCTTGAAGAAGTCTAATTGAAATGTGCCGGCTCCTGCTCATCTACTGTAACTTTTCTACCTCGCTCAATAACATTTAACCAAGCGCAAAAGCAGTCTTATCTGCCTCCCACGTCTCAAGCATCAGATCCCTTGTTTCGCTTTCTGCGCCATGATATAATCTCTGTCCCACAACAGTATAGTAACAGCTCCAAAAGGTCCAGACACCTCTGTCCAGAAAGCAACTTTGAGCAGCAACTTTCCGATCGAGAGAGGACTTTGATTCAGCCGCCGGGTTAATTTCGATCCATCTCCTTGTTCTGAAGAAGCAACAAAGACGAGCACAAGGGTCCATGTAATCGCCGCAAATGCTGAGACATAGATGTCCCAGAATAGAAACATGTGAACACCGTGGGCGAGGTCGCTAGCTCTCCAAGAAGGAAGTGGTGCCTCGGGAATATATACTGATGAGTATGTGACATTAGATGTGCTGACGAAGGCACTCACAGCTGGCAAGAGAGAGTGAAGCAACTCTCTAGGGCACAGTGCGATCAGACGGGGTGGTATGTGAGTTGCAAGGCTGAAGCACATCAGGAATGTGTATACTCGACCGGCTGCTTTCAGATAGCTGTTTGAAGAGGACGAGGACGAGGACGTCGGAGTGTTCTTTGGTGTAGATAAACCTAGCGTCGAGTATAAAGTGGAAAGGATCTGTTGTAGTACTACGGTATACATCGGGAAAGGTTGCCAAAAGGCGATTAATTTTTGGCGCGTCTCGGGAGTCACCATTAAAGGACTTGGAAGCATGATAAGAACCGAGGGCAGGACGTATCCGATAATGATGGAGGCCGGAATTACAGCAAGGCTCTTTAATGGAATTTGTAGAGCCCTAGCCGAGTGCTTGGATTGGGATAATCTGGCAACTGGTGATGTCGTGAGATGGAGTAGGAGGTAGATTGGTGTGATGAATGCGAACCCGGCAAGTTGCATCATACAGCCAAACACACCAAAGCTAGAAATCTTCTATCAGCAGGGTCAAGAATCACATAATTTAGTGCAGACTTACTAGCTTACTACTCTGCCTGAATTGCCATTCCGTAGACTCTCCATAACGAACAAGGCAAATGCTACACCATATTGACCAAACATATAAAATGAAAAAAGGGTCAACGGAGGATAGCTCATGTCGACTACAGGCGCAAAGAAAGGACCAAGGTTCATGAGGAAAACGTCGACAGCAGTAATTCCAGTATAACTGCGCAGGAATGGGGCATCCGTGCCTGGAAATTTGCTCCTCTCATCGTCAATGAGGCCTTGGATGATTGGGAAGGTCCCTCCCATCCAACCGAGACCATGGAGCCCATACACGCCTGCAATGAAGCTCAAAGACAACAAGACGATGCCGACATTGATAGCTGTGCTAGCCTGAGCTGAATTCGGCATTTTTGGGTAAGACGCGGATTCTGGAGCCAGGACTTGACTTCCGAAGAGTTCGGGGAAAGACGCGGGGTAGCTGTCGACTTGGGACTGTGAGCAATGTTCAACGATGCGTACAACGCAGACTTCTTACCTACGAGACTGGGCGAGATGAAGAACCTTCTTCGAGAATAGGAAGTTTTGAAGAAATTCGAGCTTGGACTTGGCTAGCGTAATGTTGTCAGCTTATTGTCCTCCCCGAGTGAAGCAGAAGCTGACGCCCCATACCGCGTTTGGCTAGCGCCCTACCCCTTACCAAGAGCCGTGACAACCTCGGTCCATGTTTTTATGGTTGATTTGATGGGCTTTGTGTATCCAGGTACTAAAATATACTGAATTGCGCTGGAGGAGGACTTGGTTCTAATGCTTATGATTTCCTTGATTTGGCTTTGGTGCTTGGGTGTGATACCTCCTGCGAAGGGAGGTTAATAGCAGATTTGACTTCGAGGCGTAATTGAATGGGATAGTTCATTACACCAGCACATGACAGGAACTCGGCTCTTTAAACTAAATATCTCATCGTAGAAAGCACCGTGACTGAGGCGCAGATCTAGAAAGTCATATCTCGAAAGTCATATCTCATAATCATCCTCTGACTACTGTGGTCCTCTACCTCTTCTTTCCTAGTCCCATATCAAAACAAACGAGAATGGTAAGACTACAATAACATAGCCGTCAGTGCGGCATTTTATACACCCGCGCCCTTCTCCCCATCCGCAAATTCAATCCTCTGCTGAGGTCTCGCGTCGATCGCCTGCCACTGATGCCAGCTATTCGGCGCCTGCAGAATATACCTGTTCATTGCCTCCCGGAAACGACTCTTGTACTCCTTCGGAGATGTGACTGTCGGTCGATTCCTTCCACCACCAGCAAAGCCACGATCCTTGATCCACGACTCGAGTTTCTTGTCCCAAGTGTACGTACGCACGACATCAATGATGCCCACCACCAGCTCCTTTCGTGCCTCATCGACTGCTACCATCAGAGAATAGTCCATCACGTCATTCCTTTGCAGGAACAGCGTGTCGTTGAATATGGCTGCTCGGAGAAGTTTCTTGGAATGCTGTGCAGGATTAGTTGATGCCGCTAATACCATGGAATTGTGAACAACTTACCTCGCGAGCAAAGAGTGGTGACTCGTAAATGAACTCAACCATGTTTTCATCGAGAAGGACTTCATTCTGCTCTCCGGTAGATTGGATCTTACGGTTCCGCATGGACCCCTTCAGATCAAAGATGCGTGTTGGGGAGCGGTCATAAAACAGGTTCTCCATTACGAGAACATCCCATTTGATTTCCGTACCCGTAATTGGATTTTTGATACTGATCTGGTAGAAGCCCAGCATCTTTGCGATGACTGTCGGAAGCTCGTGGAATAATGCTTCGGCCATGATATTGAAGTAAGCGGGGGCAAATCTCAGAAACGCGGCTGTTTCAACGGGAGACAGGGACTTGAGAACCAATCGGTCATCCAAAGTCTTCAAAAAGACGGATTTGGTCTTCCCGCCCTTGGAATCCCACTTCAGACATCGAGATAATGATTCGACGATGCGATCGGCTACCCCGCATTTTCTTCGCACGGCATCGAATTGTTCGGCATAGAAGATCTTGCATTGCATTCTTGCAGAGCCATCCATGAATGAGTAGGCCAAGTGGGTGCCAGTAGCTCGAAGTAAAGACGTCTCAACTTCTGCTTGATCCACGCCATCCTCGCAAAAGTCATGTGGAATGACAGGGTCAAAGGCCATGTGTTCTCGTTTCAGGCTGGCTCCTCCCTGATTGCGAATATCTTGCAGTTTGTCTCGGTAATCTTGTGTCTGCAAGGTGAATGCAATGAGCGAGCTCGGCTCATCTTCACGCACAATGACATCTATGTCTGCGAAAATGTGGTCGCCCGCATTGATAGGATAGTCTAAGGGCGTCCATCCACTAGCAGATCTCTCAGCCCAGAAATTCGTCAGCATCTTCATGAGACTGGACTTCTCGTGTTTTGGGATCTCCAAAGGCAGCTCGGCGTTCGGCTTACGGAGAGACTCGGCAATTTCGGCTGCTCCAGGGATAATATCCTCAAGTAAGGAGTGCTCAGCATCGCTGTGTCCCCCATCGTCGTCCGAGCCTGTTTGACTGACATTTTGCTGGTTGTCATCGGTTTCGGCCTCGGTAGCCGTTTCATCTGCAGTTGCAGTAGTGTCAGTTGGCGAATGAGGTCCAGTGCCACTCCCAATAGACTCTGTGTTGAGGCTTGCAAGTCCCCCAACCACACTGGTAACCTCAGACTCTGGATGCGAGGGTTGAATGGCTAACAAATCTTCCTCAGTTGGCCCATGTTCCTCTACAGCTTCGTTGACGTCCTTATAGACCTCGACAATGGGCTTTGAAGATGCTTTCGGGAATGCTCTTGACTGTGTGACCCTTGCGGCTCGCTGCTTTCTGTCCCGCATGCGTTCTTTCTCAAATTCTCTGCTCAGTTGCTCAAAGTGTTTCGCGAGAGTCGAGACCTTTGACTCCTTCCGCTTGCCGTTTACAGATCTGGGAATCAAGGAGTGCCCAGGTTTGCGATGATTTTTGAGACCAAATATCTTCTTGTCTGTGGGCTTAGCCGGTTCCGTTGCCGAAGACTTCAGTCCTTCCAGAGTGGTGGACAGACTATCAGTTCGGGACTTCTCATCTTGTTTCGCATACTTATTGCGCATGCGAATTGTCCCAGCTGGCTGTGATTGAGTTCGGATCAAGGGTGGAGAAGTGGTTGTCCCACTTCGACGGGAATGTCCACGCTCCGATAGTCGAGGAATACCGGATACTTCAGTTTGGCTGCTTGCCTGCTCGCCAGGGCTTTGGAAATTTGCCTTTCGAAGTTTCTCGACCTTCTCAGACAACGATGACTCCAACGGCAGCTCAGAAGGTTGAGGCGTTGGAGGTTCGAAATCTAACGGGCTTGCGGGATGCGATACGTCAGTGGTCGTGGGAGTCTCTGGTGGCAGTGACTGGCCAGATTCGTTCTGCTTTGGGAAAGCTAGGTCAAGGTGGTCTATTCCCTCACGGTCCAGGTCCAGGGCTTCAGGTTGTCCAGCTGGTAATTGCGGCGACAGTTGTTTGTCTTTTAATATATCTTCAGTCGGAGTTTGATCTTCCTCAACCACAGAGGTCAAGACCCTATTCGCCTCTTCCGTAGACACATTCGAAGGATTGCGTGTGAGCTCCAAGGAAGCGTTTGGAGATTTTTCATCTACATCGGAAGTTAAATCCGCTGCCTCGCCAGATATCAAAGAAGTTGAGGATTCATCTCGGTCCATGAACATCTTTTTCAGTTGTAGAGCAGCAAGCCGTCTGATATCCTTTTCAGAGGGGAAGAAATTGGCATCGAAATCTGCGAATGCCTCGTCCCATTCCGCAACCTTTTCTTGCATAGCTCTGACAGCTCTGTTGAGTGGAATGATCTCGTAATACTTCGACTCCATATACTTTTCTTGAAGCTTGCGAATGAGAGCGGCATGTTCTTCTTGTGCCCGCTTAGTAAGCCTTTCCACCTCGGCTTTGCAGGCTTCTGCTTTCTCAGCGGCGACACTATCGATATTAATCCCACTGATTCGTGCATGAACTGAAGCCATGAAACGGTTCCATCGCTCTTCGCTTTTCGTGAACAAGTCATTCTTTAGCTTCAGATCGTTGTCCACTTTCCAGGTGATCCTGGTACGAGGTACAATAATCTCAAGCAGATCGATAGGGTCATAGTGTACGCGAATCGCTACGTTTCGGAAGCCAAAATATCGAAGGTGGTCTCGATGAAGATCGTGCGGACAGAATCTGGCTCGAAGTCGAAGCTCACTGCTCCAGAAAGACAACTCTAGGTACTTTGCAAAGGAGTATTTCCAAGTGCTTTCCGACATCGGCATGACTTGCGTCTCCTTCTGGCATATCTTGCAATAACTCCACATGAGGATCGAATCATGGAGTCCTTTGATCTTGCAGGGAGACTTTTCCACAAATACCGTCAAACGTGCTTCACCATGCACGTAGGTCCTATGATGCTCGGACATTTTGCGTTCGCAGCCGTTGTACGTGCAGACCGCGTTGACGCTGTCGCATAAATTCTCCACATACTGACCCAGAGTGCAGTCAGAATCCAATCCGGCATACTCATTGTATGCGTGCTCGTTGTAGAATTGGAATCCTATTAGTTCTGGTCCAGTACAGGGTATAGAGGTTTCTGTGCAGACAAGAGTGTACAGGACGGTGATATTTTGATGTGCATAGGGATCGAAAAGATTGATGTTACCCTGGAGGTAGTTCTCCCACTGGCGCTTCTGTGTCTGGTAGTTGTGAAGGGCTTTATCGTACTCCGCATCATGAACAGCGTGCAGAACTTCCATGATCTGACGGGGTGCCCTCTTAACTGTCTCATGGACCATCTCAGGCTTGATAAGCTGAAACTTCTGCGGCTTAGCTTTTTCGGTGTCGGTTTGCTCCTCGAAGGTATCTTGGTCTCGTAACCTCCTCAGGTATACGAGTCTTCGCTCCTGTTCCCGGGCTCGCATAAGCAAGTACGGCTGCACAAATTTAACAAACGGCGAGGCAGATAAAATCTTCGTCTGGTGCTTTGCGACCATATCGCTGTAGAATGTTGGCATGGGGATATCCTCGGGCACATGATCGTCATGGGAGTGTGAATGTGACTGGTGAGCCGAAACAAGTTTGGGTGGCTCAACAGTAGATTCTGTTTTCACATCGTTGGTAGAGTGTGACAGGTCCGCATTGCTAACTTCAGCTGTAGCAGAGGACGGTAGACTTCCCTGGTCCCTTGCAGACTCTGTCCCGCTAGGATTGCTGAGTTCCTGCAACTTCTTGCTTGCCTCAGCAACAGTATGTAACTTGCCACTTGCTGTAGCGACAGTGTCTCGTGTAGAAATAGGATCAGATACACCAGATTGCATAGTTTGTACTGCGGTTTGTCTGCCTGGCGAGATGTTCCCACTGTCAGCCAGTGATGGAATGAGCACAAACTCGTCCCTCATCAAGCACGTCTCAAGCTTGAGATTGTAGACAACGTAGACCATGAATTCGGTTATCCGCTTCATTTTAGAGAGCACTGCCATGTTCGCGCCACGTAATGCAATCGTACACCCGAGGTCTTTGGGACACCCGGACAAGTATATATACGTCTTCTTCTTGCCGGGAATGTCATTATGAACATAAGTCTTGACGTCGAATCCTCCGCTTTTGCCAATGTGGACAGGCTTCAGCGCAACCATATCAATGGAGGAGATGACCTCCGTTTCAGCGCAGCGCGAGACTGCTTCGATCACAGACTGCTTCACATTATATGCGACAGCGATATTGGCTTCCGCAAGATATTGCAATGCTAGCCCAGAAATATGTTTCTGAACAAGGAGTAGCTGCGGTCGCAGTGAGGCGATCCGGTTGACCATATTTTTCAAGAACTCCTTCTCTTGTGCTATGACAGGTTCTAGACTCATGAATGATTGTTGGTGTCTCGAATACTCAATGGGAAACGAGACTATGACAATTCGGGGGTTGGAAATGCTCCGTGGCATGCTCTTGAGTGCAACGTTTTTTGTAAACACTACGCCAGATACGTAGGCAGTATCACCAGGCTTTCCTCCAGGTATCTTTTTGAGCTTAACATAATGGCGAATATCCATACTGTCCCTCAGGCGAACGTTTGGATTGACATCGTCGGTACATTGTAAGAGGATAGGTATCAAAGCCTTCTCCCAGGAAGCTACATTGGGAATATGAGCGTCCTCCAGTAGCTGATGTAGCAGCCGTCGTACATGATGCAGACTGGCATGGTTGAGCTCAACTGCGGGCGCCTTCGCATCTCTCATAGACGCACTTCGGGTCATGCGGGAGGAGCCTTGATTTGGGGACGAAGTTTCACCACCAATAATTTCTTCATCGAGATGGCTAAAGCCAGAAACCTGCGGCCGTGGCGACGTTCGAGTATGGTGCAAGTTATTGCTCGTAGCACTAAGATTGCGCCGCCGATTTGGTCTTGAGAAGCCCCCCATAGAGGCACTACCACCTCCATCATCCATACCTCGGCTAGTGAAGCTAATCCCACTAACACTTTTTTCTCCAGTCCGTGCCCGGTGTTTCTTGCCAGCGCTTAGAAGCGATCCAAAGCCAGACCTATCATTTTCGAAGCTCGGGCTCATCACGTTCGCGCTATTCATGGTCGAAAATATGCTTATCTGTTCATCGGCGCTTGACCCTTCATCAGACATATAAGGTGCCAGATCCGGGTCAATGATGTTGTCGTCGTGGAACGCAGGTAGCTTTGATTTTTTCCCTTCTTCGTTTATCTCACGGTGAAATGGAGCACGTTCTTCAGCGGTAGATTTGAAGCGGCCTAAGAAGTTGTGTTTTGATTGGTGTCGCTTGTGGCCAGAAGATGCTGGTCGGCCAGCGAGTCCTTTCAATGACCGCGATGAGCTTGGACGGCTCAGTTGAGGTGCATCTATTTCCAGAATTGCTGAGCGTCTATTAGTAGATTCACCAATTCTTCGTGTTGCAGGAATAGCCATCATCGGCGTTGTCACAGACGGTCTGAAGTCACTTCTCACAGCTTCTTCGGCATTCCCAGCAGTTGCAGCATCTGCGGATTCATTTCTGTTGGAAGCATCGTACTTTGCTTGCTGTGCTTGAAAGAAGGTTGGTAAAGCAGTGTCGTCTCCCGAGTCTTCAGAGCCACTACTATCATGCCGCCTATTGATGATATCAAGACAGGTCTTGCATACTCGTAGCGATCCTTGGACACCAAATTTCTGTCCTGATATGATTGAAGTGCACTTTGAATCGAAGATGCATCCACAAGTTCGGCAATGATGCTTTCTTCGAAACGCGGAGAAGGTATCGCCACAAAGAAAACAGTCTTTGCAAATGTCATCAGCCATCCAGAACTCTTTGCTCAACACTTGCTGCCTCATTTTCTCCAGTCTTGCATTGACAACTTCTGGAGCACCTTCGTTAGTTGTCGTACCAGGGATCCGCAATCTGCTTAGGTATCCAAGTTGAGGGCCTTCATCGACAGAAAATGATCCGTGACGCACACTGTTATGGGCAGAGGTGTTGATGGGGCTAGTCTCAGTTAAACTGCGATCTGTTGACGAAGCTCTTGAAGCTTGGTAGCCAGGAAGATGGGATTGGGTGATTCGCTCAATCGCGGCTGGCCGTTTTGATCCTTCTGCAAAAGCCCCGAGAGAGATGGCATTTACCCGCGACGAGTCTGTAACTTGTAGTGAGGACAAAGCTGAAGACGCGCTTTTTGAGCCACTATTCGGCCGCTTCGAAATATCAAGGCTTCCGTCCCCCCCAGGACCACTTTGCACAGTCAAGCGTTCGCTATCCCCGACAGCACCATCGTCAGACCCATCAGAATCATCCAAAGCAGATGCATCGTTCGTCGCACGCCCAGTCTTTCTTTCAAATCCAAATGCAGCAGGACGGTCTTGTGCAGTACTAATTGGGGTTGACTTCGGCGCTTCGAGAGTCGGAATCTCTGCAGCTTCTCGAATCTCGCCGTCTTTGAATGCATTCACATTGACCGGAGCTACAGTAGGTACAATAGCTGACGAAGCCGTGGCTTTTGTCATCGGTGTTATGGAAGGTCTACTTGAAGTGGCTGATTTGCCAGTTGTTGGTGTTGTCCCAGGTGTGGACGTAAAAGAAGCTTTGGATGAACCTTTCAAAATCTGTGACTGGCTCTCAGAAGACTGACCAGCAAACGATGAGGCTGTCGGAGACTGAAGACGAGATGAAGCAGCCGAAAATTGAGCAGGGGATTCAGTGATCAGACTATCCTCCCTAGTTGGGGCCATGGAGCCTTTTGATGCCGGTGTTGCAGTTGACTGACTCCGCGAGATGGTCTCTATGTTCTCATTGTCTCCCTTATTTGAAAACGGTCCGCTCTTCTCTTTTCCACCGCCCACAGCACCCCGAAAACGACTGTACAGTCCACTGAGTCCATTTTGCATAATATCACCAGCTATTCCTTTACTTTCAGTATTTGTTGTCGGTGGAGGCGAGGCAAATTCGTTGAAGGTCGTCAGACTCTCAGAGTGGCTAGCAGTGTTGTGTATCTTGTCCAAAGCCTGCGCTAGTTGCTCTTTGTCAACTGGAGTCGATCCGGAGAGGGAAGCCAGAGAATCTCGCCGCGACCGCATACCAAGAGGAATCAAGGACGGGGCGGCTCGAGAGGCCTCTGGGGAATCGTTACGAGAAGACATGTTGGAGATTCGAGGGAGCTTGTACACAGAGCAAGATGTATGATCGAGGGCGGAGATTCTTCACGACTTATGGGACTCGTTGGGAGGTTCGAGGTGGTGAGTCTAGGATCGTGTGCGAGGTGCGCTGCAGCCAGAACAGCTGTCGTAGCAGAGAGTCATTCCATCAAGTTTAGAAAGATGATGTGTACTAGCGCTCGGATGAAGCTCTACGCAGTCTAAGAAGAGGTCAGTTGTCAGCGTTTTGCTTGCTGCCAGCCCAGGAAAGATGGAAAGCTATGGACCTTAGGTGGTGGCGATCGGCTCCATGGGGGATTCGCTGCACGAGAGAACCCGCCACAATAGAATATTATCATGAGTGGTTGAAGTTACCACATGAGTCGTGACTCAGGCTCGGAGTTAAAGCTTCCTGCGTTGTCACTTGTTGATTCTTCACTCTGTCCGAGGTTGCCAACGAAGTTGGTCATCACCAGCCACTGCCGCCACACCCTACGCGTTTTGGCGTTTTCTCAGCCTTGCGCTAGTTCTTGGCCGCGTCGAAGTTGGGACGACAAACATTGTGAATTTCTACAGAACTCATAATTTGCCGGCATATTACAATTTTGCCGCCACTTTACGGTCGGCGAGGACAGCTAGCCGGCTCAGGATACCGGCAGCTATCTGAAACTGCGCTCCCTTCACCATGGTTGACCATTGAGCCAGCATCGACCGCGTTCAACGAGGAATTGACGGTTCACGGAGAATTGGGTGGCTAGCGACTACGCACAATACATAAACAAATCCAGCTTGCAAGGTTGTTGGATCAATTACTCAGCACCATGGGCTCCTACGGGTTACAGTCCCAGCCCTCATCCCCAATTCGCTCCCAAGAGCCACGGTCGTCGCATAAGAGGCAGACCTCTTCAGGTCTCGGCATCTCACCAGCTGTATTTGCCACCCAGGTACATGATAGAGTACAGGAGTACCGGCCGCAGCCTCCTAAGGACAACTCTACGAAAGTGAAGCCAGAGTTTGATCTTCTCAAGAAGCTTCTTGAAAGTAACCCTTCCCTGATTCCAACTGAAGGACATAGTGATGGAGCAACTCGAGGCACCTCACCCGGCGTATCTCGCAAACCGCCTGTTCTGGCACAACTATCCGAAGGTCGAGTGTCCGAGATCACGTCCAAGCTCCAAGCCAAGGCCAATGAGCAGAACAGCCAATCCTCAAATCAATCTTCAGTCTACACAATAGATTCCAAAAATCGAGATGCTCTCCCAGATATACCAGCTCCAGCGTCCGACAGCAAGAAAGAGAACTCCCAGGAAAGCCTCAATAGCAGGAAAACCCCTGCAGTACTTCCACAAACGAAGGTCGAACCAATCAGACCCTCGAGGCGTCCGGATGTCGAGGTACAAATGGCATGTCTTGACAGTTTTCGGGAGGGGAATCCATTCGAGGGTCTCAAGCGTGTACCACGCAGGTTCATCAGAATACCAGCAAATCAGAAAGACTTGCTAGCCCGGAAAGAAGCTTGGTTTGATCCACAAACAAGTGGGACGTCCAGTCGAGCCTCTATCCCAGGCAGTGTGCATGACGACCTCACCAAATTCCTCCATCGAAGAAAGGCAGCTGGTAGCAGTCGCCACAATGAAGAAAGTGGTGAGGGGGTCAATGCTGGCAGTGGCGAAGAATCTGGAGATGACGATATGGAAAGCGAGGAGAGCGAGAGTTCAATGGATGATGAGGATATTCCTGCAAAGCCCAGTAACAGACAGCTCCCAGGAAATCCGGAGACGCCGGGGACCTCTCGCGATCGAGTCGAACACATTACATTGTCAACCTCTGTTCGGAGCAGGCGACCAGCAGGTGCTTCTGCAAGTGCAAATAGATCAGACGAAGGAGAACCAGTCATAGACGAGGAATCAACCGACGAAGAAGTCATCTCTTGGCCTGCTAGTAGCCCAGCCCAGCGGCCTGATGAAGGAGGGCCAGTTAAAGATGAGGATTCAGGCGCCGAAGAAATGTTTTCTTGGGACCCCAGTAGCTCATTTCGGCGGCCTAGTATTGGAAGCATCAGTAGTCAACAGAGAGAAAGACGAGATGGACCGACCGAAGTACCCTCTACTTGCCCTGCTCCTGACCCACAAGGTATGGACACGGAACCGACCGGCATGGTGGATGCTTCTCCGAACATGAGAGCTGCTTCACAGGTTTTGCAAAACCACGGTGGTCTGCACTCGGCACGCAAACTGGACAGCGAAAATCCGAAGCCACAGCCAAGCCGTTACAAACGCGTACCATTCGTTATGCCCTCGAGTAGTCCCCCAGAGGAAGACGACCTCCCTTTGATCAGACCTTACGGCGTTAATGATGAAGTAGAGGGCAGCGATTCGGAGATGGAGGACATCGAGCCAAAGACGTTTCGTAGTCTGCCCTCAACAGCTCTGCAGAATCCGAGGCTCGTTCAAGTAGAACAAACACCATTTCCCGATGCTCGTGGAGCTACGGACCCGCCGCTTGTTTCGAAAAATCACAACAGATCTCTCAAAGAAATGGGGTCAGCACAAGAAAAAAGCTCTTCTGATCCAAGAATTCCTGCGACTTTCGATGATTTCGGCATAAGCACTTTCACACCCAGCATTAAGCGGGAACGCCCCAGCGTCATCGATGAATCAAGCATGAGGGTTTTAACGGAATTCACTCAAAGTCAGAATAGCTCTAGCAGCAGCCCTTATCATGTTAAGGTTTCTGTTCAAGAGGATGACGAATTTGGGGATGGACTAGCCCAGCAGCAGTTGTTAGTGGAATTGGTAAACTCGCAAGAAAAGCCAACTACGATTCACCCACCGCCTGCTCAGTCTAGAACAGGCTCGCCGATTCATTCCAGAGGAACTGATTCGTCAGAAGACTTTTCTATGAACAAAGATACCAGCGTACCACCGTTTGCACTCGCAGATTCGATAGCGTTCAAGCCATACATTCCTTCAGGAAGAGCACCCTTACGCACTTCAAGTCTTCACACCTCCGAGACTCGAGCCTCACCTCACCAGCCAACAATATATCCTAATGGCTCTGGCGAACGTCAACTCTCCCATGTTGGCTTGTCTCCAACTGGGAATCATCTGAAGCGAGCCCATGCGTCCCCACATGGGAGCACGAATGGCAGTACGTCGAAACGGCAGCGTCAGATGCTCATTGCAGACCTGATGAGAGACGAAGTTTATGCGCCCATGAGCACGAAAGAAATGGCAAGAGCAAGCAGACATAGTTTCAACGAACGTTTTATAGGGGGTGCCGCTGGACAGGTGTCTGTTTCGACTACAATTTCACTGTCGGCGTCACCATTCGCCAATCGAGTCATACCATATTCTAGTTCAGTGGCCGAACCCAGAAGTCTTGGCCTTAGTGGCACTCAAGTTCTATCATCTGCCGACAGTGACGTACACATTCCCGGGACATTTGAAGAACCTGCTATGAACTTGCTGCAACAGTCGCCAGGAAAAGTCATTTCGCAGGATATGCAAGACGAACAGCAGCCTGTGGCTTTGGACCGGGAAGAAGTTTACGACTCCGCCCCTGCTAAAGAAGATAACGACGTCGAAATACAGAATGTCCCAGGTGCCCCTGAGATTGATGCAACTGCTCCTCCGACCATATTCGACAAGTTTGTATCTGCTTATTCAACGTATAAAGGCAATCGGAGGCTCTTCACATGGGCACTAGTCTACCTCGAATGGCTTCAAAAGGAGAAGATGTTGGTTCATCGAACACACTACGATGACTTCCTACGAGTAATGGCCTCAGACTTCCTGGCATACGTCGCAACGTGTAAATCCTCTGGTATGACTGGCAAAATTTTGACTGGATATGAGTTCTTCCATACTAATATCGAAGAGACTTTGTTCAATCAACGCCTTGTAAGTCCCGCCAATCTCGCGGATGCTTTGGCTTCACTCGATGCAAAGGAAGTTGAGCAGTTCCGAGCCTCGTTTGACAAGAAGACAGAGGTGGAGATTCCTAGTTCAGCGGTCCAAAGTGCCACTTCAGCGAAGAGCAAATCATCACGAAGGGTTGTGGACGCGATGGTAGTCGACTTGTCCGATGACGAGCCACTCTTTGTCGATCAGAGAGCTCCGAGTCCAGAACTAGGATCCGTTGAGCCGAAAGTCAAGGTACCAAAGAAGCCATTCTTTGAGACGCCAAGTCAACTGCCTCGGAGAAAGGCTGATATGAATAAGGATTTGAATTCCTCTGGTACTAGTGAGCGTGGAACCAGGAGCACGAAGCTTCCATGGAACACCGACGACTCGCCCCAGCCTTCAGCCGTATCCTCAAGATACAAGCAATCCGAAGTACCAAGTTCCACACGCAGAAAGCCTCCATCAACGAGTGACCGCAACCGCAGCCATTCCGGCGGCCGAGCCTCTCACCCAACCGCCTCTCCTATTCTCGGCTCGGCTAAATTCGAACCATACACAACGAACGGAAGACCCGAATCACCAACACCAGCGCCTCGTCACAACAAAACTTTCGCAACTCCAAGCGTTCCTGCTTCGAGGCTGTCCTTCGACTCCGCAGCCTCCCTACCCAAGCTCCCAGTCGACCAACGAGTCGACAATTGGCTCAAGACCCCGATCATGCAAAATTCCCCGGTGATGGCGCCTAGTGGAGAGAAGATCATTGTTGAGACGCTGGTGGTAGAGAGTTCTAGCGTTTCCGGAGAAGGAGGACCTACGATCAAGAATCCTAGCGTCACTGGAGTCAGTGGGTCGGTGGTTAGGAAGAAGAAATCATTCGCAGAGAAAATGCGGGAGAAGACTGCGCTTAAGCGAGCGAGTGGTGGTTTCGATTCTCCAGCGAGCACGAGATGGACTCCTGGGAAGAGAGCTGTGGAGAGCGAGAAGCCGAAGTCGTTACCGTAACATGCGGAGCCAGAGACGCAGCAATGAGGTAATTATTGATGAGATGTGTGTTAGGGTGGGATTTATGAGCAGGTGTATAGCGTTGCAAAGTGCAGCTGGGATGGAATGATAGTGCATGAACACTTTTTAAGATATCCTAGGAGCGCGATGTTGCTATTGCGTGTAATAGTAAAAATCATTCATAGATTTCAAGTCCTTTATTATGTGTTTGTTGCATGTGAAATGCTGACTTCCTGCCCGGCTCTGTCAGTGATGCTGGTTTGTATCGATATGGACAGGAAGAACTGGTTCATTGTGGGTGAGAAGATTTTATTCTTATACTTCACAGACAAGAAGAACTGGTTCATCATGGGCAAGAAGATCTAATTCATCACGGACAGAACCTGATATCAACCCAACCCCAGAGCAGGTATCTCCATACGCCTACCAAACAAACTCCTTGCTTTTGTTCAGGCGCTACCACACGCTTCTCCAGCACCTAGCAATCCTCCATCCTTCCCACTCAAAATCCTCACCCCCGCAGAAGACCAACATCTCTCCACCCCCATCACTCATTCTCTTTCTCCTTTTCCCTTTCCCTTTCTTCCTGTCTCCTCTCCTCCTCCGCCGTCTTCGTCTTCAACTGCAAGGCATGGATCCCCCCTTCCGCCGCCATCTCCTCCTTCAACAGCCCATACACCATCCTATGTCTTGCAGGCTGCATCTTCCCTCCAAACGCCTCACTCGTAATCACCACCCTGAAATGCGTTTCTTGGGATGTGGAGCCTGCCATCGCTTTATGGTGAGAGTGCAGGTGCGAGTCGTTGTAGATTTCGAGGCGGGAGGGGTGGAGGGCTTCGGTGATCTATGGATGATCAGTTTTGGGGACAAGGTGCTGGTGGTGTGGGGAAATGGGGAAATGGGGGAGAGATACCTTAGAGCGCATAGCATCTTCCATGGGAGTTTGTGAGGCCATTCTGCTGGTTGTTGAAAATGGTTGTCTATGGCGTACCAGAGCCTGGAGGATGGATCTGCGGAGCATCAAGAATATGTTGTCAGTGCAGACAAAGTCAAGGCTTTTATGCGGTTTGAAAGGGAGAGTAGGAGAGCATGTCCAATGAAAGCGAAAGAGCAAGAACGAATCCGTTCCTGCAGGTGATAAGATCTGATTGATACCCACCCAGGGCCAGCCCAGCTCAGCCCAAGGCCGGTGCTTCCCGCCCCTCGGTCTGTCAGCCCCAACAAAACAGTCCCAGGGCATTTAAAAATCGCCGTAAACCCAACACATCGATCCCTTCACATGCTGAATCCCTGCCCCGCGGCGCCTCTACAGCACCAGCCCCTGGACCTTTATCTGCGATGATCGACGACCAGTGTTCCCACCTCCGAAGATGTCAATGTGCATGTCCTTCAGGAGAAAATCTTCTTCTCTCCTCTTCAACGCTCTCTTCTTTCCTCAATTGCATTATAGCCCTTGTGTACGATCCCAATTCCTCTCGTTCGGTTTAGCAAGAATGGCATCCACTCTCCCCCGCCTCCCCATCTTCGAAGCCCTGGCAAGGCACGACCCCCATTCTACAGCCGTCATACACTCCGCCTCTGGGAGGAGCTTCACATATGGAGAACTGCTGCACGATGTAGCTGTATCCAAGGACCGGCTTATACAAGAGCGAGGTGGGAAGAAGTTAGAAGGGGAAAGAATAGCGTTTCTCGTAGAAAATAGCTATGACTATGTGGGTGCGTTTCATTGCTTCTATATATAAGGGAGAGTGGGATTAATGCTTTGCAGTGACCTTCTTGAGTATTCTGGGCGCGCATTCAATTGCACTGCCGCTGTCGCCCGCGTTCCCAGCACACGAGCTACAGTATATTATGGATCATAGTCAGGCTTCGATGCTACTGTCTTCGAAGAAGCTTGAGGGCAAGGCGGTGGAGACCATAAAGGAGGGGTTGGAGGGCAATCCGAAGCATGTCATACTTGAGAAGAAGATGGGAGGTTCGATGCCAGGGGAAGTTGTGCTGGAAGGTCCTACGGAAGGAGAGGGAGGCATGATGCTATATACCTCCGGGACCACCAACCGGCCAGTAAGTTTAAGTCAACAGATACCAAGTCAATTGACTGACGAAGTATCAGAAAGGGGTCCTACTACCCACCTCCGTACTGACAGCGCAATCCCACTCCCTAATCACCGCCTGGAAATACACTCCCTCAGACCATCTCCTCCATGTGCTCCCTCTCCACCACATCCACGGCACCATCAACGCCGTCCTCGCCCCCCTCTTCGCAGGCTCAACCATCGAATTCCTCTTCCCATTCCACCCACTCGCCGTTTGGAACCGCTTCGCTGCTCCGTTCCTCCCTGATACCAAGAAATCATCCATCACATTCTTCACCGTCGTCCCAACAGTCTACAACCGCCTCCTCTCCACCTTCCACCAACTACCAGACGAGGTCCAAACCGCAACAAAACAGGCGATATCACCCGCTCACCTCCGCCTCTGCATCTCCGGCTCGGCCGCGCTCCCCACCCCCATCAAAAAAGCCTGGTCCGACCTCTCATCCGGAAACATCTTGCTAGAACGCTACGGCATGACCGAAGTCGGCATGGCGCTCTCCTGCGGTCTCCCCTTCTCCTCGCGAATAGACGGCTCAGTCGGCTGGCCTCTACCCGGCGTCGAAGTCCGGTTGGTAGACACAGATACACATGCCGTGATCCTACCAGGCGAAGAACTTGACTCTGAAGGTAGGGAAAGAGATGGCGAGATCCAGTTAAGAGGACCTACTATTTTTAAGGAGTATTGGCGGAACAAAAAGGCAACGGATAAGGAGCTGGTGGATGGGGCTGATGGGAAGGGGAGGTGGTTTAAGACTGGAGACGTTGCCGTCCGACGAATTGTTGACATACCTATCCCGGAAATGAACGGGCATGTCAACGGCAATGGTCACACAAACGGCCACCTCAATGGCAACGGCCACACGCCCTCCTCCTGGCTCCCCACTGGACCAGCCTACTTCATCCGCGGCCGCCTCTCCGCCGACATCATCAAATCCGGCGGTGAAAAAGTCTCCGCGCTCGAAGTAGAACGCGAGCTCTTATCTCTCCCACAAATAGCCGAAGCTGCAGTTGTCGCCGTCCCGTCCGGGAAATGGGGCCAAAAGGTCGGCACTGTAGTAATATTACGCGAGGGAGTTGAGAAATTTACTCCATTAGAGATGAGACGGGCGTTGAAGGAGAAGCTGGCTGCGTATAAGATACCCCAGGTGATGAAGGTGGTGGATGTCATTCCGAAGAATGCTATGGGGAAGAGTGAGTTTTCCATTCTTTCTTTTTTTGATTTGTGGTTGAAGGGAGAGGGGAGAAAGAGTGTTGCTGACAGTGATGCAGTTAATAAGAAGCAGTTAGTGAAGGAAGTCTTCACCGCTGAGCACAGTGGCGATGAGATGTAAAGTAAAATATGAACAAGCTCGAGCTCGAATATGTATCCCAACCTCACGAATCAATACTCGACAATATAATTCTGTATAACAGGGGCAGAAAAAGGATGTGTTTAGAGTTAGAACATAGGTATAAATAAAATTGCAAAATATCAGAGCCGATCTCAGGGTCCAAGTGTAGCCGTGTTCCACAACACTATCCAGACGCCGTGACCGCGTGATATGAATTCTAGAGATCAGTGCATGTGTGAAGTCTAAAGATCGGTGTCTGACGGTCCAACAACGCCTATTCATACCATGACTCGGTCAGGCCGCCATACGAACCCCTGCTATCCGTGACGGATGGCAAGTCTTAGTATTTACTTTGTGACCCCTCCTTCGCCTTGCGAGACCAGAATTAGATACCTATTACATCAGACTCACTATCCCATCCCATGTCACGGCACACATATTTTCAATTCACTTTTTATTCTCTAACGCCTGCTCTATCGCTATGCTATCTTCGCATAACGTTCGTCCATCCGATTCGATGTCAGGCCATGAACGCAAGCAAATCCGCTCAAATCAACGCAACGCCGTGCTAGGGGGCCTCCTAGAAACTGTACTGTAAAGGAAAAGGGAAACGTGCAGGGTATCGATCACTCAACGAGTGAGTGATGCTGCCAGATGCATGCCATGCTTCAATGTAAGAGTGATGTATGAACCTTCCGTAACCATATGTCAATCGCAATGCTCCGTACGTAACAACAACGAGAAAACAATCCTAACCATGTCCACTCCAGATCGTATAAAGCAGAGTCCCGGAATTGGAGAGGAGAAGGGTGATCTAGACCGTATACTTGGCCTTCGCGCGCGTGCTGCCACTGTGCGCTGAGTCGGTATGGCCGGAGAACTCAACGGCCTCACCAGCAGGTAGCTTCAAGACCTCCTTGAACTTCTTTCCGATGTTCATAAGCACGTCCTTGCCCTTGTCATTCGATCGTCCCTTGCCACCAGCAACATCGCCATCACCACCGCCCGGGATGCTCTTGCCGATGGTACGGGTCCAGACACCGATACGGTAGAATCCCTTGCGGACATTGACCACGACACCCATGACCTCTCCGTCGTCCTCCTCCTCGAGAGTCTCACCGATGGCGGAGAGCATGACGTGGAGCCACAGCTCGTCGATTGCGACGCTGCGGCGCTCGCGGAAGGAGTAGGACCACTTGCCGCCGTGCTTGTTCTGGACATCCTCCCATTCGGGGCGGACACCCTCCTTGAAGAGGTGGTAGTCGGATTTCATGGCCAGTTCGGAGACGGGAGCGATGTTATTCTGTTAGGCAGATCAGTAAAGTGAATATAAAAGGTCGGATGAGACATCATACGTAGACACCCCAGAACTCCTCGACTGAGTTGAAAGTAATAACCTCCTTGAGCAAGTCATTCCAGTTGTCGCCCTGTAGGTTATGGATTAGCCTTGAAAGGTGACGGTGTAGAGGCGCAAACGGAGCTCACCTTTCCACTCGGTGGCTTGGTGAACCACAGAGTCCACTTGTGCATCAGCGGGTGCTTGACATTGAAGTTGTCCTTGTCATGGAAAACGGTAATATCCTTCTGGGCCTCTGCCTTGTCACCATTGGAATTCTTGTTCTCGTCGCTGTTGGTACCATCGGGCGAGATGGGGATGGTGGAGAGGTCGACTTGAGAAGATGAGGTGGCATCGCCTTGTTCAACTGCTGTTGATGCCATTTTTGCGGTGATTTGGTATGATGTTGGGGAAGAAGTGTGTATCAAATCGTAGAAGTCTTGCGCGCCGGTTTGACTGTGCGAGAACACTCAAGATTGACGAGAAGGAATGTCAGACTTGGTCTGATGGAGTGCTCAGATTAGGGCGACTATTGCACCAGGCAATTCGTCGTTCTGAAGGTTGAAGATAGTGTTGGTTGGTGGTTGTGTTTTTTTGAATATGCGCTCTCCAAAAGTTTGAATATGTCCCGCGCGCTTGCACTTGCCAGGGATAGTTTTTAGCGTTGGTGCCTGAAACATGAGGCACTAATTGTTTGTACCAATTAGGAAGAATGTCTAACTCGAGGGCAAACGCTGAATGAAGAGATATTTCGAAACGGGACACAGGTTACCTCGAGTACGTGAGCACCTCAAAAACGTGAGCACCTCAGGAACGTGAGCACCTCAGGAACGTGAGCACCTCAGGAACGTGAGCACCTCAGGAACGTAGCACCTCAGGAACGTGAGTATCTTACCCGTAAAGACTGCATTTGTGATTTGACTCGCAAGTATTTATTTGCTAGCAGGTAGGTATCTACACCAGCTGAAAGTCGTCATTTCCTCATCAAATGGGTGCCTTCCTCGCCCCGCCTTCCTCATCATCCTCGGCCTTTCTCTTAGGTTCATTTCCAATCCAAGTCATTCTTAGATTCTATAGATTCTACCGGGACTATTTGTCACTCTTTACTGCCGCTAAGTGGAAACGGCATTTCCTCTGCCCTCTGAGCAAAAACAAGTCTCTCCATACTCTTTGGCCTACCTTTTACTCACCATTGCTTTGCAATCACTCTTTTGTACCAAGTCTATGAGATTGAGTCAATGAAAGACTTTGACCTTGGTAGTCTTTTCCAATGGAGGGCATTGCTAGAAATTCTGGTGTTTATTTGAACCGTGATCGGGATATTGCTGGTCAATATCACCCGACTTTACTGCCGCTGGCTCCCTCCAGGCTTCTAGCTCTTGTGCACACTTCGCCAGGTTTTCTCCCCATACAGGTTTGTCAGAGAAACATCTTAATGTCTCTGGTATTGAAATTCTGACTGCTGTATCACGGATCTTTGATCGTTTACTTCCACGAGGCCCTCCATAGCTACGCTTTTTTAAAGGAAAACTTCAGCCCCCTCGATGAGAGTCACTGTCCAGCCTCTCTGCGTCGAACTCGACCCTACATCTCGGGCCTGCAGATCCCTCGAAGGAGCCTGTAGCAATGGCACTGGCCACACATTTGCTGTAAAAAGTATTCGGATCCTCTTCAGCCTGGAACTTGGGCTGCGTACTTCGCTTGATCAAATTAGAAGGAGCCTGGAGTAACATATCTCTTGCGTCTCCTTCTAACCCTTGGTTTACAGCAACTGGCGTTGATTTTTCAAAGCATCGACTTCAGTGATGGTGATTTGGATTTTTGGCTACATCACAAGACAAACTAGTCAGTGGCAAATCATCATCTAAGAGCTTGAGCCGTTGCTCGGCCACTGAAAGTGGTTTTTCGTCCTGATATTGCTGCTGTTCTTGTGAGCTGCGAACCGGAGTCCTTATCCTCCAATTCAAGACGCTGTATCGTCGATTCAATCAGAATCCAAATAGTTCAAAATTCAAAAGAACTAACAAATCAAATGAGAGATCGAATGTGAAAGCATCTATTCCTCAGATAAAAACCTCGAACCTATGACCATCTACCTTGTATGAGTTCTTTCTTGATTCTCCCAAACGCCTTCGCTGTGAAGCCCCTATGCAATCACTCTCAGATGTATGCAGACTCTAGAAAGATCCCCAGTGCGAAAGCCTATTTGTCCATCTCGTAGACGCTCGATTGACTGTTCAGTGCGCTCAAGTAGCAATTCCATCCCAGCGAGACGACATTCACGACAAGAACTCTGTGTTGCAGCGGCACCAGCTTGAAATTGATAGCCTGGACGAAAGGCCACACCATCCAATTGGTCGACAGTGCAGGCCAGTAGCTCTTCTCCAGCTTATCTTGTGGACTAGTACCCTCCATGATAGCCATGCTGCTCAGGAAAAAGAAGAGATTAGTGCTGGCGAACATGGTCTGGTCGAGTCCGACACGGGCTGCGATCTCGAGGTTCTTGTTTTGGAAGACGACCTTGTTCTGCAGGAACTTGAACCACGTCGTGGCAGCAGGACCGAACACAGCTGTGCAACGTACAGATCAGCATTTATTCTCAGACTTTAGCACAAGAGTATCTCACCTCCACCGTAAAGCGCCATACGCCCAGTGCGCGCCATGTCCTGGTTCTTCAATCCCTTCTTCTCAACCAATTGTTGTGCCATGGTATCTCCTGTCGCGAACAAGACAGCTGTCGTGATGCTCTGGGTGAGCAATGGGCTGGAGGCCAGCTTCCTTTGATACCTGTCAACAAGATCATTAGCAGAAGCTCGCACGATGGATCTGGAGCACAATTCAGCGAGAATTTCTTACCACCGCAACATCTTGGCAATTGAAAGAATGTAGTTCCTGCCAGATGTCAAAGAAAGGGTAGCTGCGAGGCTGTAAATGTAGCCTCCATCCTCAGCGTTCAAGAAAATATTGGGTCTCACAAAAGCCCGGTGCCAAGGAGGCGGTCAATGGCGTTTACTACTAACGGTAATAGGCGACGGATCAGGGTGCGAGGGTACTCGGATGGCTATTCCAGGGATGCCGACCCTTGAGAAGGCTGAAAACCGTCTCGTTTGGAGGCTCACATGCTCACTAAGACATTGCTATATTTGAGACACTCAGAAACAAACAATCTCAAATCCCGGAAACTTTTTTATTTCAAAGGTCAGGTGCGTATCCGCCAAATGAAGCTGCGGGATTTGAGGCACATGGATGACAGTACTTTTGAAAGCAGGGGAACCCCCACACGTCAAAAGCTTCAACTGTTAACATTCCACCCCTTAGCCCCAAATCTTAATTCACTATGCCTCCACAGGTGCTTTATCAGCCGAAAGGTCTGGAAGCCAACCATCAGGTCTCTCCGAGCCCCGAATCCTGGTCTCGTAGACTGCCTTCTCGACCTTTCCAACACAAGTCTGCATAACCTCCATCTTCCTGTTGACTTCCTTGCCTAGTCCAGTGTTCGGACACGACGTCGTATCCAACGCCTCGAAGAAGGTCCTCAGCTCCCTCATATCGGTCAAGATATCACGCTGCTCTGCACCTGGAATACTACGGGTCGTTCCAATGTTAGTAATCGCAAAGCGCATCATCTCTCCAACCAAGTCGAAGATGCCTAGAATGTAGTCATCTCCAGTCAGGTCAATGCCATCTGGAAGAGAATTGGATACTTCGTGGACTGGAATGAGCCTCTGATGACAGAGGTAATGCTCGAGGGAGATGGCTTCGATGTATTCTTGAATACCGCCTGACACTTGACGCTGATATCGCCAAGCATTGATACCGACGAGTTCAGGAGCGATACCTTCAAGTAGCTTGTGGATCGTCTCATTGCGACGTTGGACATCAATTGCTATCTTGCCTGGGATGCGGGCCTTTAGTTCTTTTACTCTGTTTTTGATCAGCTATGACCTCTATGTAAATGATAGATCGATCCACGTGATGAATTACCTTTGAAGGGCGAAGATGCTATTATTGACAGTCAGATCGAGTTCATAGCCACTGCAGCTGTATCGAAAGTACTCACATCTTCTTGCTCTCTGCCGTGACATCTCTGTTGGCCTTGTTGATGCGCTCCCGTCGATCATAATGCTCGTCCAACTCGTTTCGAAAAGTCTCGAACATAGACATGAACGGCGAGACCTGTTCCTGCTCCTTCTCAACGCCATCTCGATCTCTTTTCTTGCCTGGCATGTCGTGTGATCCTCCAGCCATCAATGACTGTGAAATGGAGAAAAGATCGAAGGTTGACGGGAGTTCTGTACGCGAGCAGGGATCGCGTTAGCCACATATAAAATTCCAGCCACAACCGAGCTCCCGCGACTGGCAGAATTCAGGAAGAAAACTCGTGACACTCACTCTTCCAGCAATTCGCTTGGCAAGACTCGTGACCCCTTTCAAGAGCTTCGAACTTCAATTACACTAGTGGTCCTTGCTTTCGTTTTATTCTAATGTCGCCAAGATGCCCAAATTCTTTTCCAGTCCCCTCCTGGTCTTTTCCTCGGCCATCGCTCTCCGCGTTATCCTTTTCTTCTACGGTCTCTGGCAAGATGCCAACTCGCCTATGAAATACACAGATATCGATTACAATGTCTTCACTGATGCCGCTCGATTTACAGCGCATGGTGGCTCCCCTTACGAGAGAGAAACGTACCGCTATACACCTTTGCTCGCGTGGCTTCTTTTGCCGACTACCTGGTCGGGCACGTGGTTTTCATTTGGAAAAGTGCTGTTTGCCGTTGGCGATATCGTGGCCGGATGGTTGATCGTATTGGTGCTAAGGAGTGGGCAAGGGATGAGCATGGAGAGAGCATTGAAGTTCGCGAGCATCTGGTTGTTGAACCCCATAGTTGCAACTATCAGTACGCGAGGGAGCTCGGAAGGACTACTTGGAGTCATGGTCATTGCTCTCTTATGGGCAATCACTCAAAAAAAGATTGCATTAGCTGGAGTACTGTTGGGTCTCAGTGTGCATTTCAAGATCTATCCGTTCATCTATGCTCCATCCATCATCTGGTGGCTGGATGATGAGCATATTGGGCCCAGAAAGCCTTCGACTTCGAAGCAGGGAGAGAAGGACTTGGTCAGCCTTGTTAAGAACTTTCTCAACGGTACTCGAATCACACTCACAGTAATGAGTCTCGCAACCTTCATGGCTCTGAACACTCTCATGTACACCATGTAAGCTCTCCCAACCCAATACAAGGATTCGGCTAATACGCTCAGCTACGGCTTCCCATTTCTCCAACACACCTACCTACACCATGTAACCCGAATAGACCACCGTCACAACTTCTCTCCCTATAACACCTTACTGTACCTCTCATCCGCCAATCTATCATCCTCATCCCTTCACCTAGAGTCACTAGCCTTCATTCCCCAACTATTCCTCTCCGCCGTTACTCTCCCGCTCCTCCTTGCCAAAAAGGACCTACCTTCAACAATGGTAGCGCAGACTTTCGCTTTTGTCACTTTTAATAAAGTGTGTACAAGTCAGGTATGATCCCTTTCTCCAGTAACCTCCCATCTCCCACGCTTCATTGAGTGAGTACATCGTGCTGATGTAGACAAGTATTTCCTCTGGTACACAATATTCCTCCCGTTCTACCTATCCTCACCCACCTGCTCCCTCCTCAAACCATCCCCCTCCCTTTCACCCCGGAATATTCCGGTCTTGGGCCTGGCGGCATTGCTTTTATGGATCTTGACCCAAGCGTTCTGGCTACAACAAGGCGCTGCCCTCGAGTTCTCTGGGCATAGTACTTTTGTACCAGGGCTCTGGGTAGCAAGTCTAGGGTTCTTTGCGGTGAATGTTTGGGTGCTCGGGATTATCGTGGGAGACATTGAGTCTTCAAGGCGTGAAGTTATGAAGGAGAAGAAGGAGGGTGTAAGGAGGGTGAAGAGTGGGAAGTAAGTGATGATTATTGGGAGAAAATGTATGGAAATGGGATTTAAGATGGAAGAAAGAATGGGAAATTTCAAAGCTCAAGACGTAGTTTTGAAAGGGAGAGAAAAAGTGAATAACCACTTACCTTCCACTCTGGCAAATTTGGTTTCTGCCACTTTTAATGTCCAGCACACCACATCTTTTGGGGCATTCGTGAGAAGTCTTGTCTGCCTTTACCCTACCACTAAGTTTGTTCTGCCACTGCCATGTCAACCTCACCACCTTCACTCTGCAATTCGTGAGAGCATCCATACTTTTCTACCACTCTCATACTTCTGCCAGATTCTTTCTGTCATGTTTATACCTACCTCACCACATTCCCCTGCCATTCGTTTGCAGCCTTTCCTGCCATTATATGACCAAGATTTTTGTTCTGTCACTTTCGTGGTCATTTCACCACATTCACCCTTCTGCTCGTTTGCTGACTTTTTTGCCACATATTCAGCTCACCACATCTACACTGTCATTCGTGTCGAGGATGTTCTAATCAGTTTCTGCCTTTCTTTACATCATGTTGACCCTTCGGTCCTGCTCTTCGTAAGCTAAATTTCTGCCTCCTACACATCTTTTTATTCATTTCCTAGTTCTGCCACCTTAATTCCTCCAGGAACCTCACCATCGCCTGCCTGAATAGGACTACTTGAAAGCAAAATGTAGAGGAAGTCACAAATATTGAAGTGCAAGCTTTGAGTGAAGTATCTTCATTATGATTCTCCTTCCGGAGAGCAAGTAATGCACATGGCAGGGTACGCTTTTAGGTACACAGCTCGCTAGGAACAAGTCTACCTCAGTGATGGAAAATCATTCCAAGCATCAAGTTCCTTCATATCATCTTGTTCTCAAAGAAAGCCAGCCAGTAACAGCAACGCAAGGGTATTACCATCCATTGATCGCCCGCTGTCTTTCCATGCAAAACGCCAAATATGCCAGTCAACTCCGCGCTCGCTTGTGAGATTCATGAAAGCATTCATGAATGAAGAAAGTGCAGATGCAATCAGACTCCCTGCATATTCCTATATATACCTGAAAATTCATTAAACGCCAGACAGCATGCCGAAAAGCAAATGGTACCTCGCTGCAAGTAGTTAATTTTCCGTACCCTCCATTTCTCCTCTTCATTTTCGTCGTATTCGTGGCTTCGGAGCCTCGCAGATTCGTGTTCGTAGTTCGAGGTCCAGGCCAGATTTAATGTACTCAACTAGGTAATCGTAATACCTCCCGTCAGTGCCGCATAGCTCGAGACCTTAATCGACAACGGCTTCGTCTTCGAAAACGTCGGCGATCCAAGTAGCTGTCCATCCTTGAAACCCACATCACCCAACGTCTCGGGCTTCTCGAGATAAGCGGCGGCGGGTCGAGTTCGTGCGAGACTTTCGACGATCTCGTCGCTCCAGATACCGGTGCATTGATTGTTGACAAGTTGAAAGTAGGGGTTCAATGCAGGCACTTGGGATTCTGTAGGAATTAGCATAGCGCCCCATCTTCTCTGAAGCCATTGGCACCCACCCAGGTCAATAAACCGGACGCGAAGGAACTCGAGAGCTTTGAGTCTGTCGAGAGACTTGACTCCTGCGAGAACCAGTGACTCGAAAGCCATGATAAATGCCATGTCGGTGATGCCTGATCCGTCGTTCCAAAGGATGCCTGGCCGGCAGATGTTCTTGATGATGAGGTCGATGCTCTTGAGTCGAGTGTCTCGAGGTTCCGTGAGTAAGGCTCCAGTGCTGAAGAAGGCACCGCAGACTCGGCCAGTATAGACAAGATGCTCCAGAGTTGGTATGGCCTTGCCCAATTCTACGCAGAAGTGTGTCTTCATTCCGACCTTTTTAAAGAACAGCGGAGACACTGCTTCTCGGCGATAATCGGCCTCAAGGCATAAATTGAGGTGAGTGAGGTTCTGTGGAAGCTTTGGAAGAATTGTGGACATGCAGATGTAACTCTTCGACTTTGGCTTTGCGTAGGATCCGTGCCATTCACTGAGGTTGGGTAATGCGGCAGCGATGTTCTGGAAATCCTCGTCCGTACGGATGATATTCCACTGTCCCTTGCACACCAGTGTTTGGATTGTATCGATGACTGGCAATTCCTCCGTTGTTGGATGGATGAAGTGCTGGACCATCGGTGGTTTTTTGCGTTCTCCCCCTTCCAAAGTCAATATACACGCCTCTGCGAATGTGTACCTAACAAATCTGAAGACCTCTTCCAATGTGCAGTTGTTCGACGGCGATTGGTATGTGACGCTGTTGCCTGTGTCTACCAGGTTCGCAAGAGACCGAATCAAAGTGGAACGATCGGGGGTGGTCGATGGAATTCGCAGGGTGCGGTCGAAGGCTGGGTTCTTCTGTTGGAACACAGGGAACCATATCTCGATATGCTTAACGTACAAACAGAGGTGTGGGTGTTCATGGAACCAGAGGATCGAGTGCTGCAGCGATTCTCTCGTTCCCTTGATCTTCAAGTGACGATAAAGCCGGTCTTGAATAAGATGTCGCCATTTCACGCTCACCAAGGCCAATTCTGAGACCTCACGTCTCCTCGAGTGCCTTAAAGCTGTACCCCAACTTCGAAGGATGTTTGTTCTTCCCGCCGATGTAGTCCGTGATGATGCAGATAACCGGACCCCAAACAGGTGATCGAGAATGCATTCATGAATTTCGACAGGCAGGTCGCAGAGTGGAGAGTTTGACGATTCGTGGCGGGGTGGAGTGATAGTCCGCATGGGCAGGTCATCCAGACGATCAGCGCTGTTCAACCACTGGGCACACTGGATATCTCCGTCAAGTAGTTCTTGCTCGGGGAACGGTGTGCTTTGGGGTCTTGCTGGAGGCACAATATCTTCATCTTCGAGGCCGTCAACCTTCAACTGGTCCAAAGGTAGAGTACGAACAGTCGTTGGAGTCGAAGGACCTGGCGTGGCCGGGGTTGAAGCGGTGGTCATAATAGGTGCCAAGTGATGAATGTGAGGCCCCTCATCTGCGCGCGACGTAGTATCTGTGAGCATCTTATCGGTCATTCCTCGCTCACGAGGAGATTATCCTTCGATTCTCGATGTTTATCTTGTTTCTCGATGGTTATCGCCAACTCGGAGCGTGCTGTGTGGTCTTCATGAAATGCGACGTTCGTCTTCGGTGCGGAAGGGCCGTCTCGTCGCAGGCACGCTTTGATCCAGTAGAATTATGCAATTCTTGGCAGATGTATCTGTGATGCTGGAGAGTTCGTGTTCGAGAACGTTCAGGGGTTTTCAGGTCGGTATTCGTGTCCGTTGACGATAGGAGTCGTTGGGCGGCTGCGTTGTCACCTGTGGCTCGGTGGGCAGATGAATGTGGCAGCGTATGGGCAGTGGCTTCAATGGCTATAGGTAAACGGTAAGTAGAGATCTATCGAACCGCCTCAAAATTATGGCCTTCGTTGGTTGTTGAAAGATTGTGTCAGGAATAGAAATGCGTTGATGTTGGTGTGAGGGTTGAAGTGTCAAGGAGGGGTGCATTGAAGCGTCGCTAATGGACGTTGCGCGCGACAATGGAAATAGCTATAAGAGGTGAAAACTTGCTCCTTCATGTCGGAAAAAGGCTAATATTACGCATAAAGTGCCACCGGCTCCATACAATTTTCTTCTATGTTCAATTTTTCTGTACATATTATTCGAACTAGACTTTGTGCTAAGTCTTTGACTTTTGCCGATATACGAGTAATGTCGAGCCTTTAGTAAGAGCCGACGTAAGTACTAGATTTTTCTTTTGGGAAGCCTCTGATTCAATATCTTTCTTAGGCAGTAATTGTCTCTTGGATTAGTAATCTGTCCATGGGAAATCCATTTCTACCATATCACAAGAAGCATTTTCAAACAGTGGTTCAGCGCAATTGTTACTTGATACCGTTTCGCAGTCTAATAAGCTATAAAAAGCGGCAGTAACTCGCATGTGAACCCACCGTTGGTCTTCCTTTTTCAAAGCCTGAGAGTGTTATTTATAGCGAGGTCAACAATTCGTGCTCCTTGGCCGTCTTGACTTGATACTTCATCAATCAGTAAAATAAACAGAGAGGTATTGCCGGTGCAGCTCAATGTTCAATGTTCAATGTTCTGAAATTTCGGTTTTCTGTGCATCGGTGTTCCCCGCCATGAAGCGGCACTTGGACCCTGCCCGCGTTTGTCGACATTCAACCATGGGATCAACGTTCAATCTTACATCATCCCAATCCCAACGATCAACGATCAACTGGAATTGCGGCTACTGCACCTCCATATGTGTCATTCGCCTTTCTGATATTCTTTTTTGGTAGCGTCTGTAGTGCCTAGGCTATGCCGTTCAACCTTATATACACTCACTGGGGTGCGACCTTCCGATTATCTCAGACCTGAAATTTTCTCACCCCGCGCCGCCCAGTTGCGTCTCCAAGTTGTCTCTCATGAATACCGACGATGGCCACAGGGAGAAGCACCTCAGGTTGCTGGACTTGTAGGATTCGAAAGAAGAAGTGCGATGACATGCGCCCAGTATGCGGCCCATGCAATTTCAGGGCCATCACATGCCATGGATATGGAGAAAAGCCGCAGTTCATGTACACTCCTGAAGCTCAAAAGGCCGAGATCGAGAAGATACAACGTGCCGTGAACGACAGTTTGCGGGCCAGAAGAGCGTATCGCGTGGCCAAGAAAGCTGGACGGCCCGTTCCACCTCGTGCGTCTCTTTCAAAGCAAAGCAATTCTTCCGAGCCTCTGTCCCAAGTGTTCCTGAAGAGTGAGCCAAATCTGTTCGAGTATGGAGACGAGAACTCTGGTATCACGTCTCTGCCTATGGTTGAACCGTGGCCTGCCACTTCCGTCACCACCCGGGATGCAATGCCTCTTGCTGAGACTAGCTCAACGCCTGTCCACTACTCCAAAGGGCATCCAAAAAGTCTCGTCGAGAAAGAGACAGAAGTCATATACCCATTTTTCTACCTTCTAAGCGCCCCGCCAGCAGAGAATGCACAGGACCTCGAGTTCATCATGCACTATCTCGACAATCTGTTTCCACTTCAGTTCTATTTCTATCAACCATCAGCCTCAGAACGAGGAAGAGGCTGGCTTCTGAGCCTACTCCTTAGGGCCAAGTCTTCGTACTTCACAGTTCTAGGACATAGCGCCCTTACCAAGATTTTGATTGCGCACAGGAGCAATGACTTCGTGGACCTACAGTTACAGTCCGAAGTGGATCGGTACCACACGCTTGCTTTGGCCGAGCTTCAACGTGCCCTGAACGAGCTTCCTACGTTATCTGGCCCCGCCTATTTGAAGTTGGGCGTTGAGACTCTAGCTTGTATGATGCAGTTGTGTGCATTTGAAGTCTTTAGGCGGAGCGAGTTCTTCAAGGGTTGGAAAGGCGACTGGGAGCTCCATCTTGACGCTGCTGGTGTTCTGCTCTCTGTCATTGGGAGTGAGCTTATTCATGCCTCAGATTTGTCCGGATCACCTGCCACTAGCGATGACCACACCTCTCAAGGTCCAGGTTCGAGTGTTGCTTCAGGATACCTACCGCTGGACGAGATTGCAGGCCTCGACTTTTTCATGACTGTTTACATATGGGCCGATATCATGCGTTGCATCACAAATGGTCTCAAATCCTCTGCGTCGGACTCGTTTTACTACCTAAACTATCTTGAAGAAGGTAGAGTGCGTCTTGATCGGGTGATGGGGTGCAAGAATTGGGCGATGATAGCCATTTGGGAAACATCACGCCTTCAGAGATGGAACATTGAAAGTCGAAACCAAGGAGACGGCATGCCCAATTCATCTCGAAGAGTAAGCGAAATCGAAGGTCGACTCAAAGAAGGCATAGCCGCTCTCCCAAGCAATACGGATCGCCTGACAGCCATCGATAGAGAATCGTCTCTTGTGACCGAAGTTTTTGCGCACTCCGCATTACTCTATTTGGCGATTGTTGCCTCAGAAAATTCTGTGAGCCACCCAGAGCTTCAAGCAGGTGTGGACAAAGTCTTGTCCCTATTGCAGGCGCTTCCGAAACATCTTCTAATGCGAGTATCGTGGCCGTATTGTGTTGCGGGATGCATAGCAAGTGGGGCCAGCAGAGAGGCCTTCAGAAATTTGTTCCGTGAAGCAACCAATGAAGGCCATCAACTAGGCACAGTGAGAGACAGCCTGGAGTTGATGGAAGAGTTCTGGAGCATGCGCGAAGGACCAGGTACAGAGCATTCTGCGGACGCTTCTCCGTGGACAATTGCCATGGAGCATTTGGGATATAAGCTCATCCTTGTGTGAACATTGGACTTGTAAGTCGCAATATTATGTTCTCTCCAAGAATATCTCGCCATATTTCTGGCTCTTCACATAGTTATTCGACTAATTCAGATTGGCAGGTCGAGCTGCAATATTATTTTTAGCGCGGCATTACAACTCGACTACTGGTGACCGACTGAGAGCGACTCACAAAATATGTACCTCCGCCTGCCTACATTTCAGACTGCGCTTTTCCAAATGCCCCTTGCAGCTCTTCAAGCAACAATCCCTTCGAAACAATATCATCCCTCCGGTCAATCGATTCGTCAACAGGCCAGGTCACCCCCATATATCGGCCATTTATGAACTTCGCCTAGTCCGAGACCAGCCACACACTCACGCCACCAGCCAATGCGAAGGTATCTTTCGAGAACTTAACAAATGGCGGCTTCGTAATCTTTGTCAGCACCTATCCAGGGTGAAGACCGGCGGCAACAACATTTGGATTCTCGTTGCGATGAATCTCTGGATTTGGATTTGCACGAGCTTTGACAGCGAGTAGGAGACTGTGTGTGGTATCACGCTGATCGCAGCGGCGCTCGTGACGTTGACGATTGTTGCGGACTTGCTGCCTCCGGCAAGCTTGAGGAATTTGTGTCATCAGAAGCGTGCCTTTGACATTATCCTCCTACATCGGTGTTAGCAATCTTCTCCAGCAGATTATAAGGGCCTAGCTTTTGACTTACGAAATCGTACCAGAGTCCTTTGGGTCAATGCCCCTGGTTGAAGCCATAGATATTCCTGTTCCAGCATTGTTGATAAGCACGTCTACAGCCCCAGGTTCTGATTTGATCTTCAAGAACTGTGACCGGACCGCATCTTCGTCCCTGATATCTAAAGCCTGAGTGGGGACCTCAACACTAGGATTGATGGCTTTGATGTCTTTGGCAGCTTGCTCGAGGGTTGAAGCGCTTCTGGCTACGAGGACAATGGCCTTTGCATTGGCTTTGGCGAATGATACTGCGAACGCCTAAGGGAGCTGGTCAGCCTCAGGATATCAGGAACACAGGAAAGAAACAGACATCTTTTCCGAGACCCTCACTTCCTCCGGTGACAATCACAACCTTCCTTTTTTTGCGTGAGCTGCTCAGAGGTCGGGTTTACGCCTGGATAAACACCACGATACGTAGTTGGAATGAATTGAGATGAGCTGACGAAGAAATCATCTGGGAGTGTTGAGATATCCACATTTCGTCGGATCTTGGGATGAACGCGTGGGAAAATTCAGTTTCTGACACATGTTGAAAGGAGATATCCTGAAGACTCCTATAGTCCTGAAAGAGGAGATTGCCACATATTGAAGGGCTTTCTGAAGGATTTCAAACTAAATCTCATGATAGGAAATGAAGATGGGAGCCGGGAAAGCTGACATATTCCCTCTCGCAAGGGAGCGACAGCCGACAAGCAAATCAAGTACATGGTGCCCGTCTCTGCATATACATCTTTTTTCTTCGTTCATATGATTCTCGCTTCCACGAGTCTGCGCATCCAATGAAGAATTTGTCAGTGGCCGACGATTACATCTGGGCGCACTGCGGCAACACTAACCTGGATGAGGCCCGCAGCTTTCCAGTTTAGCAGGAAATCTATTGGACTGCTAAAGCATGTCTTTCTTAATTTTGGAGGTCTTACCGCTTTGCTCATATGAAGCCGCACTGCGGACTGCGGACTCGGCCCGGGAGGTTCGGCTCAGGTGGGGAATGTCTGTGACTGGCCCCCGGTCAGCCACGTGACCGGCCGCGCCGGGCATGTGCTTGGGCAACATTATTTGCGAGGATAATTAAGCACTATTTATTATGACATTTGTACTTCTGCATCCTGAACTCGTTGCCTCTTAAAGGTTTTGCACGTCATAAACATCTACATCTCGTTGAAGAAGTTTTGAATCTCCGAAGTTTCTGCTTTGATACGGCTAGAAATTGATTGCTAGACCTCAATCTGTTCGTGCTTTACTTTATTCTCTCTGTCTCCCTCTCTTTCCTTCTAAATATCTCATGATTCAAAGATATTTAGGAAGGTAGTCGTCCTCCATCTAGTGCCGCCTTTTCTGTCCACCGCGAGCCCAGTATCAATGATCGTCAGAGAGGCTTCTTTTACACTCGATATAATACAAAGGGCATTGGAACATTAAGGCATTGTTTCTGGCGTCGAGATTGAATCACCTTGAGATTTGATCAGGTCGCGTGTAGTTGAGGTTACTTGATCCATTCATCAAGCCCTGGAAATTCAAACGCGTTCAGATTTTCAAATTCAAAGTATTCCAATACAATACCTGCAAGATGCTGTCCAAAATACTCAAGTCCACTTAGCAAGCGGATTCCATGGTAACCTACACGTCCCATTCTCTCTTGCGGCTGCAATGCCTACACCACCATGTGGCAACTTATATTACACAACCGCCGTTTTTGCAGGTCCGCACCATCCATCGAATCCCATCCACCCATTCGTCGCCGGAAACTCACCAGAAGTCTCAATCTCTTTCACCTTCTCAATTGCCCCTTTTCCACCACCAAGACCATTCCCAAAGCCCCATACCACAGCCAGAATCCTTGACCGCGCGTCGTGGTTTGTCATGAACTCCATGCGGCTGTTATCCAAAGGTTGGTGAGGGAGTATAACAACGCTGCCGTGATTGTCGCCTGTGGCGTAAAGCTCCCATGGCCGTGGCCCGTACGAGTAAAGAATAGAAAACATCTTCTGGTTTCCTGGCCATGGGTCGCCGAAATGGCTGACGAAGGATCCGGGATTATCAATTTCGAGGGTCTGGTCTGGCTTAACCATACGGCGAACGATGTGCGTTACGTCCTTGTCGCTATAGCACGCACTATGGATGAGCAGCTGAGGAGCATTTCCGGGTATCTGGTTCATAAGCCCAGATAACATACCACCGTGGGTAGGCTTGGGTGGAGGTGGAGCGCTGTTGTTATTGCCAGCTCCAAATGGCAATTTGCTTGCCAACCCACCAAGTAAACCACCAAGACCGGCTGCTTCGAGCGGTTTGGTCGCACCTCCGAAGAGGCTACTGAGCCCTTGCTGTTCGAGCCGTTCGACCTTGTGCTTATGTTCATTATGCTCGTGGATCTCGTGTTTGATGAAGGCACCGGCGAGGAGAGCTGCTGCACCACCGACAGCGACTTTTCCCAGGCCCCGTTCGCCATCAGCGCCGGGAAGAGGATCTTCTGAACCAGGCATGCCATTGGGATTCTGCGCTGGAGCGAAGGGCTGAGTTGCTGGTGGGGATATTGTTCCGTATGGAGCTTGTTGCTGGACCTGAGCCTGCGGGAGTGGGTTGTCCCATTGCGACGTCCCGGTAGAGATGTGGAAGAAGTACCTGCGAAAAGTTGAGCTCAGCAAGGGAGAAGTTGTGAAATTAGAATGTTTACCAGGTGTTGTATTCGGTGCTCCAGTCAGCTCGCCATCCCTCGGGGACTTGAGGTGGAATTGGTTGTGAGGCCACAGCGGTAGTGGCCATTGTGGGGTTGGTGCTGTCAAAATAAGCTTTGAAGCGAGGAACTCTGGGGAAGCCAAGTAGATCCAGGGGAGCTTATGTAGAAATCCTTGGGGTCCAAGAACTCTACATAACACTCTCTTTATAGATCAAATAGTAGACTCTCATCTCAACTCGAGCCATGTCCCTGGTCCAGCTGATGCACTAGGTGTGGATATTTTTTTTATCTGAGCTGTCCCTCATCGAAATGTTAACCACTGAGATTCAGTAATGCAACCCCTTCCCCAGCGCCAGGTTCCACGTTGCTACTTTCAACAGATAAGAGATAGGTTCTGCACCGAAAGGCTGCGTCCTGAAATGGGAGTGCAGACGAATGAGAAAAGTAGATCGGGTACGAGATGCAAGCCACCGGGGCTAGGCTCTAGGGCTGAAGCAGAGCAAAGACAAGCGACAGGATTCAGGGGTGATAGCTACCTACCCTTGAGAATTATTCAGCATTATTTGCTGCTCGTATACGGAACTCAGCCACTTGCGTTGAGCGGGGTGCAGGTCTCTGCGGAAGGCTGAGTTAGAGCTGAACGGCGAGTACCTAGAATTGTTTCAGCCAGATACTGATTGATACACCCACTATAACGTTGATCAGCTGCCTAGCCAATCTTAATGTAACTTCACTCAAGGGTCCTTGTAACTTACATGTCCTTGAGCGTCTGGAGTTGGATTTGTGTCAGGTGACTTGCCATAGACTGTCACCGCTTGTAAGGGGCTCGTCGCGAGGTCAACTCGCTAAAGAGGTGACATACGACAAGAGAGGAACGGGCTCCAGAAGAGAGGAGATCACACGAGATGTAGAAAGCTCTTAATCCTGTTTGTTCATGGATTTGATTAGTCGTGGTTGTTCGGTTTTGTGCCTAATTATGATGACCTTCTGAGCTCAGCTTCCCGCGCTTCGTGTTTGCAAGCGCTTGTTAAACTTCCAGCATTAGCGATTGGCTCACCCGCAAATTGCTTACTGAATGGCAACTTTCCTCTGGCCCTTGTCGATTGCTTGCTGCCAGATGATACGTGATCTTGCTCAGGAGTGATTCTACTTCGGGCTTGATCGTCTTAGCCATATGGCTAAAGGGCTAGTCAGCAAGGCTGAGTTGGTATATAAAGCGCCAGTACCAAGGTTTAGACTTCTTCTCTCGGCACAGTTTTTCTTTGATCTCTTTCTATCTACATATTAAGTATATTTTATATACCTATAGCCTACAGCCATATGTTGTCTTCGACTACTTCAACTTGTACAACTTTCCAATAAGGATAAAGTCATTGAGTCATGGGAAGTGTTCCCTCCTATCTCCGCAACTTACCAAAGTATTTCACACGCTTCTACTCAAAGCAGTCGTTGCCTCCAGAATGTAGAAATCTGACACACTAGAACCTCAGTATCAACTAATGACTGATCACGTCAAAGTTAATATCGGCATGATGCTCAAAGGTCAGCGTGGTCGCCTCAAATTCTTTTGGTTTCAAAGAACCAGTTTTACAAAATAAGACAGTAAGTTTTTTTTCCTTTTTCTTTTCCTTTTTGTTCTTTTTTAGCTCAGAGATTGCTTTAAATAGACAGTTAGAGTTTTTTCATAGCTGACTTAGAGCAGCAACGCAGCAACTTGATGTACGTTCTCAGTTTTGGCGCATTCTAAGCGGTAGCTATACGCGAAATGAGCACATAAAGTTGAGCCCGTCAAACCTCATCACCGCTAGCCAAGTAATATCATACGATACCAGCTCACATTCTTCTTCTGACATCCTTCCAGAGACAACAACATTACAGCATACTTCAACCACATCATCATCACTGGCAGCAACTCAAAAATAATCAGATAAGAGTGCAGCAAAACAGTCTCCTTCTAAAAATCTGTTTGCTGGACTCTTATCTTTCTGAAGCTGCAGCATTTCATCAAAATGCAGAGGTCTGCATCCTCAGGAAGAAAGAGAAAGATCCCCACCAGTGGCTCGAATAGCGAGCGCCCAGAAAGGAAACGCGGTTCCATAATCAATGACAACGAAGAGCGATGCCAACCCGAAGACTTCGTCAAGCCTACCGCGGAAGACTTAGAAGAGGCGGACAGAAACTTTGATGCTGCAATTAGAGAGTATGATAACCGAATCCTTCAGTAGTTGTTGGTTGACTTTGTGTATTGAGCAAATGAGGAAGCTGAAGCGGGTATGTCATTCCAGCGGTTAAGCATTGGTTTCCAGATGCCTCAAAAATCCGATTTTGTGTTTCCAAGGTCGAACCATCAAGATCAAAGAGGACCTGGACCGTATGAGCCTCCTCGCTTGGATCGAATCAAAGGCTTCGTTACAAGGCAAGCCCAGAATACGACAGTTGTCCATCTAGGCGAATTCCCCGAATTCAGATTGGCGAGTCTCGAGAAACGAAACCCGGGGGTCTGTGAGAAGTACTCTATGATCCGAAAAGATATCTCACACACTGGAAGTGTGACAATCAAAGATCCAGATGGAGCCTTGATATTCTACGAACAGGAGCGTGGTGCACACCTTCCGTATATGGAAAGCCGGTGGCACGCGATTGTCGTTGAGAATACTTACCACGCGGCCATTGAATACTTCGAGATTTCTCCTCCCACCATACGTCAAAGACCGACCCCCGTCACTCTAAAGACGATAAGCGATGTATGGAAGAAGAGGAATATTTTCAGGACATGGGCCTTTCCTATGGCACTGCTGATGATGGCTGGTGGTGCGAACGAGGCCATGAACACGAGCAGACCTCCGCAGACGGTGGTCCTTTTTGCCATACCAGGACTTCTGACAGCCGTGGAGGAGGCTCGGCGGCTCGATTAGAAGAAAAGGAAGAAACTGTGATGATGTAACCATAGTGCTCAGGTCGGACTAGAGATCTCGGATGGCATGATATTCAACGTCTTGGATCCTGAACGCTTCCAAGAGGCCCGAGAGCATCGGGATCTCTTCGTCCGCGAGAAGCTACTGGAGAGGCACAGGGAGTGGCAATGGGCTTTGCTCCATCCCTCAGTGGTAAATAAGTCCTGCGTGTGCCATAAGGATGGAGGCGATGCTCCCCGCATCTTAACCATTACAACTCCCCTTGGACGTTTCGGTGGTGGTGACTTTTGCATCCCGTCTCTCAATATCCGTATTCGAGTTCTACCTGGTGACATTGTTATCATGCCGGCAAGACTGCTAGATCATTTTGTGGCGACTTTCCGAGGGGTCTGCATCTGCGCAGTCTACACTGTTAAGAGCAATAAGAGCACCCTCGTTCAACATGTGAATTACATGGATGATCCCGAGGAGAATAAAGCAGTCTGGAAGGAAAAAATGGGGGGAAGAGTGTCTCGCCGCTGAGGAAAATCAGACCTGTGTAAATGAAGACTTCAGGCTGAGAGACTGGCTGCAGCCGTAACAAGAGCAACTTGCCCGAGGAGAATGGTTGGGACTGGAAGCTAGTAGAGGTCCCAAAGGATTCTCGAAAGCTACACAAAGCCAGCGCGGACAAAAATAGAGCGATAACTGCATGTTAAGAATGACAACGCCATCAATAATGCTACCTCTTCAGCCAGGATCGACGAGCTGCAATGTACACCAATTTCGTTGCTCTACAGGTACAATCAGACGGAACAGACACGAGCGGACAGGGGATTGAACCCGTTCATTGCAGAGTTTCTCAGAGAGAAAGCTCAGGGGTGATCTCCCAACACTCTTTTGCAGGTGAGCAAAGGTTGGCAGAACATCCAAAGCTGAGTGTCCAATATTGAAAGGATAAAAGGAATGGGAGCTTATAGAGAGTGAATTGTGGCAAAAGACTGATTGTAGAGTTACGAGAATGACCTGGGTGGAGAATGTTTCCCTGAATGAAGAAAGACATTGAACCACCAACCAACCACTGAGCTAAAGTGAATGCAGATCCCGCCCAAGAGACTGCTGGTGAAGCTGAGACCAAATGTTGGAGATGAAAGTCCATGCTTCCCTGGCAGCCGACACATTTCAAAGCCAATTCCCTTCTTTTCTGTTTCGTCAAGAGCCAGCTACCAACGAATACTAAGTATCCGCTTAAACTTCAGGGGCGAATTCGCTAAAGATTCGGCGCTCGAGAGCATCGTGTCGGACATTTGGCAAAGCGAGCCCAGTGATTATCGGACACATTAAACCCCCGAATCGTATTCAATTACCCCGAAGGAAAAGTTGCTTGCCTGTCCTGCTCCGAAATGGTGAGAGTCCATAGCCTCTGCTATTCCCTTTTATATCCTTATATATCAGGCAGCCTCGGATTGATTAGGCATCACCCGCTTACCCTACACCGCTACCTAGAACGCCGAGTACAAGCTCACAAGGTGGTTTCATCACGAACAGCATTAAGAGACACCTCATCAACATCGATTAAGGCTCCCCATCTTACATTCGAGAGCCTCCATGGCGGATCCATACACCACTTTTGTGTCTTACGCAGCGCCAGCTCTCATTTTAGTTCTCTCGATCGCTCCAATATGGCGCGTCGGGTTGAGTTTCAGGCGCGTTAGAAATCCCAACGAAAATGGGTTGTATTCGGACAAAGATGGCGAAGCGACTGAAAAATCAATGGCACAATACTCTACCAAGGTTCCTTTCACAATCATCTTCATCGCACTTCCATTTGGCTTCGCTGCTTCTGGTGCGCTTGGGGTTGTCACTGCCGTTTGGATTTCAAGTATCTCAAGTCCGATTCGGATCCTCTTTCTATTCATTTCCTGGGTAAGCTCCCACGGATTTGTCTTAAATATTTGGCTGATTCATTTTAGATTCTGGCGCTTTTACAAGTCTTGGATGTGTTCCGAGAGACCCGGCTACCCACTAGATTCCGGCATGGTGCTGTCAGCTTGGTTTCATTCTGTCTAATCATCATTCAGGCTTTGATTATTTATCTGAGTGAACGGCATGGTTTTAAAGGGGCTATCGCGATTCCGATCACCGTTGGATTTCAGATACTTGCTGCTTTGGCTGTGATATTGGGATTGCTCTCCATCCAAAGGCGGCCGGATGTATTTCTGCCCGATGGCAGGGTCGTCGAGCGACAGTACAAAAGCACGCTATGGACTATATGTTCTTTCTCCTGGAGTACTGACCTCCTCGACATTGCGGCCACAAAGCTGATCGAGCCTTCTGATCTGCCGGCCATGGACTCCAAGGTCAGATCTCGAGAAGTCAAGGAGGCTTTCAAGTCCATTGTGTTGAAGCCGACTGTGTCCTTGTGGCTGCAAATTTTTTGGGCATATAAAGGCCAACTATTGCTTCAGTGGATACTGGTGATAGCCTCTGTAATTGTAAATGCTGGCCCCCAATTGGCTGTCTTCAAATTACTACAGTATCTTGAGGCTCGACAGGGGTCTGTCGATCCAGATGCTTGGCTCTGGGTCGGATCGCTCTTGCTCGCCACCCTTCTTGAGACCCTGATGGACACTCGCGTAAGTTGGTTGATGTGGTCAAATTTGGGCGTTCCGATCAGGTCTACCCTGACATCCCTCCTTTTTGAGAAGATGATGAAATTGAAGGATTGCAAGGAGCCCCCGAAAGCTGACCCGGACGACGATAAAGTGAAGAAGAAGGCAAACGGTATCAATGGCAAGCATCCGGGCCTGCCACAACCCACTCCCACATCTACCAAGAAGAACCAAGACCAAAAGAAGCCACTTCGGAGTCAGCAAGACATCATTAACATGTTTACTGTGGACGCGCCGTCCGTGAGTGTATTCGGGGCTATCAACCAGTTCTACTTTATGTTTGCTTCCCAGTGTCTGGTCTCGGTCGTTTTCTTGTTGTTCTTGGTCGGCTGGGAGAGTTTGTTGGCAGGCATGGCCGTTATTGTTCTCGTGTTTCCGTTGAACAAGTATCTTACAGGCCGATACTCAAGTATACAGAAAGATTTGATGAAGGCGAGAGATAAGAGAGCAAAGGTCATTACCGAAGCCTTACATGGCATACGACAAATTAAGTTCTCCGCTACTGAACCTGAGTGGACCCAAAAGATCCTCGAAGTGCGAGAGGCTGAGCTTGTCAAATTATGGCAAACAAGGATCAACAACGTCTATATGCTGCTCGGGTCAGACATCGCTCCTGTTTTTGTCACAGTGTTTGCCCTGGCTACATATTCTTATCTGCATGGAAGCCTGCTTCCATCCGTGGCATTTACAGCTTTGGGTGTGTTCATGCAGTTGGAGGGCATATTGGGAATGGTTCCGTTCTTGCTCATGCTAGGAGTCAACGCCAAAGTGAGCGCAGATCGGATAGATAATTTTCTCCTGGCCCCAGAAAAGACAGAAAATACGTACCCCGGTCATAGTATCACATTCGAAGATGCGTCGATTAGCTTCCCCTCAAACCCTACAGGTACGGACGACTTGACGGACGAAGACAGAGAGCGAGAAGAGAATAAGTTTGTCCTTCGCGATTTAACGATTCAATTTCCGAACAACGCTCTTAGTGTTATCTCGGGTCCGACCGGGTCAGGAAAGTCTCTTCTTCTGGCAGCTATATTGGGAGAGGTAGATATTCTGAGTGGGTATATTACAGTCCCTCGGGCCCCTCCGCCAGAGGAACGATTTGATAGCAAAGCGACAGCAGCAGACTGGGTCATTCCTTCCTCGATAGCCTTCGTATCACAAACACCCTGGATTGAGAATGCGACCATTAAAGAGAACATACTATTTGGGCTCCCGGAAGATCCAATTCGATATGAAAAAGTCATCAAGGCTTGTGCACTTACACAAGACCTCGATATGTTTGACGATGGTGACCTGACTGAAGTCGGAGCACAGGGAATAAGCCTTAGTGGAGGGCAAAAGTGGCGTTTGACGCTGGCGAGAGCGTTCTATTCGCGCGCTGGAATACTGGTCCTCGATGATGTCTTCTCAGCCCTGGATGCACATGTGGTAAGTCGTCCCTTCCAACTGAAAGCTCCTCCTTTCACTCCATTCTTGACGGCCGGGGATTTTTCGGTTTGAAATAATCCACATTCTTTGTTTCTTTTGATTTGACATTGACTTGTTTCATTGGGATGCTGACGACATTGTTAACTGCAGGGAAAAGAAATATATGACAAAGCTATCATGGGAGAGCTTGCCGAAGGCAGGACTCGCATTCTGGTCACTCATCATGTCGCACTATGTCTTCCGCGAGCTGCATATGCTGTGAAACTATCTGCACGAGGAACGCTCGAGCATGCCGGATCTGTCGCAGAGTTGCAGGAAAGCGAGCATTTCAAGGAAATCCTCAGATCTGAAGAGCCAAGCGAGGAAACCCCCAGTAGCGAAGAGACAGCTGAAACTGCCCAGAATGGGGAAGCAAATGGTTCCTCGAAGCAAGACCAAAAGGCGAAAACCCCTAAGAAACTTATCGAAGAGGAGAAACGAGAAACTGGTAGTGTCAAGAGGAGCGTCTACATCACTTATCTGATGGCCACCGGAGGCATCCCATTCTGGAGCTTTGTATTCGTCTTCTACCTCATAGCCCAGTCTCTCACGCTTGGTCGCTCCTGGTGGATCAAGCTGTGGACCTCTAGCTACGAAAATCTGGCAGGTCTCTTGGCACATCCAGCTTATCAGTACCAGCCGCAGACACAGTTCTTGGCTTCAAAAGTCATTCCGACGGTGCTCCACTCGGTCATGATTAATCAAAGCAGCAATTCTTATGCAGCGGATGCTTTCTCCACGTCCTCATCTAGTAGTGCGGGCTTCTGGACTGTACCGACCATTGACTTGGCGGCACTGTCAACGTTCCCACAACTTGGCTCTTCTCCAGTCGGTATTTCGACTGCCGCGTTTCCTATCGACACAGGCAACCGTTCTTTGGGATTCTATTTGGCTGGCTATGTCATAATCTCTATGGTATCTCTATTCGTTGACGTGGGCCGATTCTTCGTCGTTTTCTACGGCTCGCTGCGGGCATCACGCAAGGTCTTTGAACGAATGACATTCCGAGTTCTTCACACTCCGATGCGATGGCTCGATACAGTCCCTACAGGTCGAATCTTGAATCGCTTTACGGCCGATTTCCAAGCCATGGACTCTCAGCTGTCATCCAATTTCGCGCAAGTTGCCGCATCCTTCCTCTCAATTGCAGGTATCATGGTTGCGGCATTCTTCGTGTCACCATACATCATCATTCTGGCCCTTGTATTACTTGGACTTTGCGGGCGTATTGCTCTGCGCTATATTAGAGGCGCCCGTTCATTTAAACGGTTGGAGAGCATTCAAAAATCACCAATGATCTCGCATTTCACATCATCTCTCCTGGGCCTCAGCACCATCCGTGCCTTCGCAAAAACCCAAGATTTCCAAAACAGGATGTGTGATCTCATCGATTCATATTCATCCGCCACATGGCACAACTGGCTATTCAATAACTGGGTTGGCTTCCGCATGGCTCTCTTTGGGTCGCTTTTCTCCACCTTCGTAGCTGGATTTGTAGTTTTCACAGGCGTCGACGCTTCGCTAGGTGGATTTGCATTAGCCTTTGCCTTATCGTATCGAGGAGTGGTGAAGTCAACTATACGATTGTTAGCTGCTACAGAGTTGGATATGAATGCTGCCGAGCGTATCTTTGAATACACTGATCTCGAAATTGAGGACCAGGATGGGCAAGATGTCAGAGCCTCTTGGCCTGAGCAGGGAACGCTGGATGTCAAGGACTTGGAGGTCGGATATGCAGACGACCTTCCATCAATCTTGAAGGGCCTCACCTTCCATGCCGAGATGAACCAAAGGGTGGGCATTGTAGGAAGAACGGGTGCTGGTACGTGTTTGGGCCCAAAACTGGCGAAAATTGCTAACCGTGGCGTCCAGGTAAATCAACATTGTCACTGGCTCTCTTCAGGTTTCTCAATGCTCGAAAAGGCAGCATCGTAATCGACGGAATCGACATCTCGACGATCAAGCTTCGTGATCTCCGGACCCGCCTTGCAATTATTCCACAAGATCCCGTTCTCTTTTCAGGCACCATCCGCTCAAATCTCGATCCCTTCGACCAGTTCTCGGATTTCCAGCTACGAGAGGCCTTGCAACGTGTTCATCTAATTCCATCCGCAGATAGTACGCCAGTCCCAGAGCAGCTTCTTGTCCCTGAATCCACAACGGTGGCAGCTGGAAGCAGTGCCACCTCGATTACAGCCATTGACGCCGGAGTGAAAGAGAATGCCAATATATTCCTCTCGCTGGAATCACCGATCTCCGCATCCGGTGCCAATCTTTCGCAAGGACAGAAGCAACTCCTTTGTCTCGCACGAGCAATTCTCTCTCGACCAAAGTTGCTTCTACTCGATGAAGCAACATCGGCAGTGGATATGCAGACCGATGCACTCATTCAGCGCAGCATTCGCGAGGAGTTTGCCAACACCACTCTTCTAGTCATTGCCCATAGATTAAGCACTGTTTCGGACTTTGATAAGATTTTAGTGATGAAAGATGGCGTGAATGCGGAGTTCGGAAGCCCGAAAGAGCTACTGGAGTTGGAAGACGGCGTTTTCAGGGGCATGGTGCAGCAAAGTGGGGAGAAGGAAGAACTGGAGAAACATATCAGAGGTTCTTAGAGATAGTCTTGGGCTATGTACAAGTATTTACGGAGTCTAAAAGTCCTTCGCAGCGTTGTTAGATTAGCCTGAAATACTTTCATCTGCACAAAATATCTTACATTTCCAACTACTTAGATGTTTTGATTTAAATCTGTCACTCTCATTTGCCTAGATCCGATGTGACTCCGACCATACTCCCTGAGCGCCATGATCACCATGTAATGAAAATTACTGTCCCCTGATTTCTGTTCCCATTTCTGTACTTTGAAAATACAAGAGAGCGCGCTGATGAAAGGCACTTCCTCGCTCCAATGCTATAATACGAAATCACAGCCTACACGCTCGCCTGTCCCTCCTTGGGACTTTCCCACCTCGCCCACTCCTCCGATCAAGCCACATCTCTCTGCTCTCGAATCTCAGTGAGCGGAATTTCATCCCCACTCTCATCCAGGCTCTCCGGCCCCATCTTCGTGGCTGTTACCGTCGTCACATGACTTGCTTGTTTAGGATTCAGTTCCATGGTAGAAATCCCGTACTTGAAGTTCAACTCGTCGTCAAGCTTTTCAAAGTTCTTCGATCGGTGGCTTGAGATGCCGCCAGTGCCGCCGATTGTCTGTAGTGCTATGTTCGTGCGACTTTGGCTTGGGTCGCTCTTAAAGCTTCCACCGATCTTAGCGACGAAGTTCCTCACTAGTGGGCCCTTGCCTGAGTTAGTGGTGATGTTCTGACTTTGATTGATGAGACTCACGAGCGTTGGAAGGCAGGCCGATATAATGCCACTGCTGAGTTCTACCATATTCCAAGCACAACCTGGAGCGAGTGTATCTGTCAATCCCAGCAGTGAGCCATGATTCTCGGATTAGGAATGAGTATACACACAAGGCAGATCATTTGGATCATACTTCACGTATACCGTGAAGCGATAAATACTAGTGAAGACGACGAAGCTCCCCAGGAGAAAGATAACGGACAGGGAGATCTTCTGAGCAATGTTCGTCTGCAGTTTCCAGACATGGGGAAGAGGTAGCGCTAGTATCGCAATGTCTGTCAAGATGCTCGGCACTGAAATAGCAAGAAATGTGGCCCGCTGGTTGATACATGTTCCTTCAACCCATGGTGCCCAGGTCTTCTTTATTGGGATGCACTGAGTCTCAGCCAGGCAGATCAAAGCAATATTCCAGCACATGGAAATGGAGCCGAGAATCATACCGCCAATTTTCATTTCTCGGATGGGGAATATTCGGAAGTACATGAGAAGTACGGAAATCTTAATGACATTGATATTGGTGATGTAAAGAGGTTCATTCACGAGCAGAATCTGGAAAAGCGTTAGTTACGAATTTTGATGTATTTTTTTTTTTAGAGATGTACTTTTCCCAAGTTCTCTGCTTGGCCTAAAGTCAAGGCGCCTGAGTGAAGGCCCAACCCATTGTCGACCACTACTTTCATCAACAGCAACACAAGTTCATGGACGGAACCACATACTGACGAGGACGCAGGCTAAATTCCCTCCTAAAAGCACCAGAGACACTAGCATCAACCAATCATCCAAAGCATATTTTGCAGCTTGTCTGCGCCTCGCTGCAAACCGCAATGCAACGAATAGAACAGCAAGAACAGTGAAAATAATGCTAAGATTCCGAGTATGTGCCCTCTGGTCTTCCGAGAGATTCTGGGTTGCAGCAATCTGTTCTGCCGCTGTCAGATAGGCCGCCAGTCTCGGGTCGGAAGTGGCGTTCATATTGAAGCGGACATAGGACAAAGGGGGGAAATATAGTTAAGAGTAACTTTGGAAGAAGTTTGAATAATGACAGCTGTGAGCTATTGAGAGAGAAAAATTTCCCGGCAGAAAGTATATACTCAACATACTCCTGGCTCCCCTTATTGACACTTGACACTGATGGGGAACGAAATCTTCACATCTTGAAAAAACAATATCTAAAGCGAGGTACCGTGTTTAGAAGGGGAGTCCTATTGGCGAGGCGCGCGAAATTTCAAGAGGCTAGGAAGGAAGACGTGTTCATGACTCGGAAGGCGACCGCGAGGATGCCTCCGGGCCGCGCTTTGCATTGGGTTGGGGAACAGGGAGCTTAAGAAAAGAAATATGAAGTCGAACCATATGACCAAAACCTGGGGCGGTCAGGCCGAAATGCAGGGCAAAGGGGGATGCGAAACCTTGAAATCCATCCTCGATACGGACGGACGGAATACGGAGTATTCACAGGGTCCACGGAAGTCAAAGATCCACATCGGCTGGCTGAAACAGAAAAGCAGCACTAGATAAACGACTGCTACCTCCCAAAATATCTTTGAATCGTGAGATATTTAGAAGCAGAGAAGATATCTAGGGAAGGACAAAGAGGTTCAGATCTACTGAGTTGAGATAAGAGCTTGCTATCAAAGCTAGAGGGTTCAGAAATATCCTTAGCGGAGAGATATTTTCGTATTTATTACCGTTTCTTTTTTGTCCACCCTTAGCCTAACACTCGGTACTTCGTGCATTATCCGCGGCCTGATATGCGACGGTCGACCCCCGCCGCTACTAACGGCTCGGGTAAGTGTTGGTGGAGGCCTCGTAAAACTACGAACCCGGTCATGCTAGAGGTCACTCGAGTGTCTCGCTGGATCCCATACCCGCACAATGGCTGCTTTCGGTAATAATTTTAGGAACCCCTCATATCAACAGTCAGCCCCTAGACTAGAGGCCTTCCGGTATCAGTTCACGGCACACGAATTAAGCCTTCGGGTTGTGATCATCTAGTCCTCAAGCCCCTATTTCTATTGAAGTCCTACTCGTTAGGTTTCCAGGCCTTAGATCTACAACTCACCAATTCTACGCTTTTATCTACTGCACGAAATGGCATCAGTCAAACCCACTGTAGTCATTGCGCACGGAGCATGGCAGCCTGTCACCGACTATGATTCTTTTGTCGATCAACTCAAGGCTGCAGGTTACCCAACTGAGTACGCACAGCTCCCATCTGTTGGTGGCAAATCGGATCCGCTCCCTGGACTGCAGGAAGATGTGACTATGATCAAAGGGATCCTGACCGAGGTTGCTGATGAAGGCAAAGACATCCTCCTCCTAGTCCATTCGTACGGTGGAGTCGTAGGTAGCTGTGCCGTAGAGGGTCTGGATGTGTCCTCCAGGGCAAAGGAGGGAAAATCTGGAGGTGTGATCGCCATGCTCTACATGTCGGCATTCATGATTCCCAAAGGAGCTACTCTGTTTGGCATGCTTGGAGGGCAACCACTACCATGGATGGATGTTGAGGTACGGATGTTCTTATTATCTCGAGTTCACATGCTAATCTGCAATATAGGGAGACAAAATCAGTGCGGTTCCGGAGATGATCCCGCAAGTAGGATTTAATGATCTCTCATCCGAGAAAGCTTCGTTTCATGCAAAGGGCATGTTGCACTCTTCGGCGAGCTGCTTCGTCACGCCTTCGACGTTCGATCCATGGAACCATGGAATTCCTTGTGCCTATGTCTTTTGCACAGAAGACAACGCAATTCCGTTCCCAGTTCAACAGCAAATGGCAAGCCAACTGGGTCCCAATGCGACCACCTTCACTCTCAAATCGGGACATTGTCCCTTCTTGAGTGTTCCTGATCAGATGGTGCAAATTATCGGGAAAGCCTCCGAGATGGGCCTGAGTAATAAAAGCACGTGAGAGCAGCGTCGAGGCGGCGCCATGCTGTGAATGTTTTTGTAAAGAATGGATACATGAGTGGGTAGATGGAGACTTGTGTGAATAGTCGGAAAATCGAATGATAACCCTCCTGAGCGACTGCAGGGTAATGCCGACCAACGAGTCCTAAGAGGCTCATGAATCAAAATCTTTCCAACGACTTTGAATTTCTCCTTTGTGCAGCAGAAATATCTCGTTCTTCTATCCCTGAGTTCTTTTAGACTCCGCAGAAAATCCTGGCGTATTCGAGCACTTGCTCAATAGGATCAAGTAATAGGTAGGAGCCGACGTTATTCAAGCAAAAAGGCATGACAAGATAAAGTTGAAAAAATGATGGCACGTAAATACTTAAAGTCAACTGGAAGCAAAGAAGATGAATAAAGACAGACGAAAAGTATGTCGATAGGTAAGAAGTTTGAAGACCTGGTATTGTTGGCACGGCTTGAACAGGGTTTCGGCGTACCTGCAGGTCTCCCGAGAATCGTGACATCAGCCCGAGGGGCTCTAAATGCACTACCTATGCACGAAAAACAAGGCCGAGTAGTAGGAATCTATGACTCACAAACTTTTATAAAATAACATTTCAGCTATGTCCTTGGCCTTTCTTGTCTTTCCTTATCTGATGGCATTATCATATCCTCGCCCCGGCCGGGAAACGAGGGACGAAACCAGCTCAGGCTCAAGCGAAAGAATTAACATATCTGCGAAAAGACATTGAGGACAGACTTCTAACGTCCTCATGCTAACAGACAGCCCAGCTCAAGAAGATAAACAATAAGCAGCTGAGAGGGTTCTACGAGGAACTAAATGAGGGCTTGGACGACTGGCTTGAAGTGAATGCGATCGTCAAGGCTCTGTCAGATGATATTTTCGAGTCTTCGGCCCGCGAGACGACAGTGAGGATGGGATCGCTGAAGGCGGTGGCGGTGGAGCCTTACAAGATACCTAGGGCCGTGTCGAGCCCTTTCTACCAGAGGACGAGCAGGAGAAACGGAGGGTTACGAGGCGAAATGCAAAGTGGGCGATAAATATCAATGTCGTTGAGAATATCATCCTGCTCGCTGCCAAAGCCATTGCTGCGGCCCAGTCCTCTTCACTTTCGCTTTTGGCATCTCTCGCCGATTCTGCCTCGGACTTTTTATGTACGGCAATCGTCCTCACCACCCATAAGCTGGTTGAGTGGCGTTTGAATAAACTCAAAAGAAAATTTCCTGTGGGATGTCGCAGACTCGAGCCGCTTGGAATATTTGTATTTTCGATCATCATGGTCATTTCCTTCATCTGGATACTTCAGGAGTCTGCGGGGAAGCTGATGGCCAAAGATCCCCATGAGGCGACGCAACTCCCTCCGGTAGGCATTGATACTCTGGCAGCCACCGTCGGTCTGAAAGGCATAATCTGGATAGGCTGCATTAGGATCAAGACGACACGAGTGCGAGCGTTGGCGCAGGACTACAAGACTGATGTCATTTTCAACTCGCCTTCACTCATCTTTCCAGCAGTTGGACATGCTGCGAATATTTGGTGGCTCGATCCTCTCAGCGCAGGTCTCCTCTCCCTATTCTTCATATACGACTGGGCCATGGCAATAAGCATAAACGGTTCTTTGGTTTTGCGCTTCCTATCTCAACTCGTTTCACCTTCTGTATTCCGTTTGTTCCAAAGGACGAGTAAAACCCGCCAGTTTCTTACGGCTGTACTCTTGGGACTTGCCTTAAAAGGCAATTACTGACTCTCCGTTTCTTAAGTGCTTCGAAAATGTCTTCCGGTTGACTGGTTCCGCGGTCGATGATCGTGTGTACCAGAAATTGACTTTCTTGGCCTATCGATTTTCTCCACTGGTGAAAGGATACAAGTCTATCAACGCCTATCATGCGAGCCATGGAGTCTGGGTCGAAGTGGATATCCTATTGGATGAGAAGACTCTCTTGGAGATATCTCATGATATCGCAGAGACACTGCAACATTGCTGCGATGGATTGCCAGAAGTCGATCGGACATTTATTACGTGTGATTACACAACTTGGGGGCCCAGTGGGCATGCTGCTGAAAATGGATAAAATCTAGGTAGAAATCCTCATGACGACAGAGGAAGCGTCCATATCTATGCTCAACTTGGAAATTCGATTCCCAAGAGTGTTGAACGCAGTTCAGGACAAGACAAAAATCGAGTGGAATAAACTTATAAAGAAAAGAGACAACGCTCAAGACAATTTTGGCTTCGAGGCATATGACAAGCAAGGAGCGCGTAATTTTGTTATTAATGGTATCACTGGTCGTTGAATTCGAAATCTTAAGTCGTTGGTGTTTTCCAGACCTCCATACCGTTGCCGACGATCAACACCTTAGCCCCCTTATTCAACGCTTCCCCTGATCTCATGACCGCCACATCCCCAACATCAGCAACGGAAGTGAAGACATCTCCCATTCTTTTAATGCTCATATCAACTGATTTCCTGTCATTGTCACAGCCAGACAACCGCACTGCCCAGTGCTTGATCCTCTGATCATTACTCGAGGACACTATGCTCCAAGTCTCCATATCAGAGTCGACCGCTGGATTAGGCAGGATGCAGAGCCCAGTGATGGCGGCAGCATGTGCTGATCTCAGCACAAATCTCAAAGGTTTGTCTTCGGTATGATTTTTTGAATAAAGTGAGAGTCCAAGAGCGTTGTCATCCCCTCCGGTAGCGGTCAAGATGCCGTGCTTGCTGCCTGCGAGATCAAGGGATTTAATGGCGCTCTGATGAACAGTTTGCGACGAGAGCAAAATGAGCTGCGTGGCTGCTGGGTCACAGCTTCCTTGTTCTACTGGGTTATGCGCATTGGGAAGTATGCTCCTCCAGATGATCAGCTTCCCATCTGTTGCAGCTGTCAGGAGATACACTTCCTTTTCGGCCACCTGAAGTTGTCGAATCTGCGTTAGACACGACGATGTGTACCTTCCAGCCGACATCAGCTTGAAATCGGACTGCTTAGAGTAGCTGTAAACTCTGATTGTGGAGTCAGAGTAAGCCAGGCTGATCAGTAGTGCGCTGCTGGACTGAGAACATGAAGAAGTAAGCTCTGAAATATCCATGCTCATTATCCTCAAGTCCCCATCTGCGGATCGGTCAGGGCAGCTCGCCTCGCAGACGACACCAATGCCGAATCCGGGAATTGACTCGATCGCCCACACAAAGAACTCCTCATTGCCACCGCTGCTAAAGAGATACTTCGACCCGTACCACTGGAGGTGTTGAATCCCAGTTGTATGTTTCTGAACTGTCGTTTGGCAATCAAAGTGACCGCCGAGGGCATCATTATATCGCCAGATTCGTATTGTGGTATCCTCAGCGCCAGTCGCTATCAAATGCTGGTCTTCGGACACTGCACAGGCCTTAATCTCTCGCCCATGACCGCCTTGCTTGAAGATTCTGTGGGATGGCTCATGCTGAGTATGCAGATAGAGTTTAGAGGCCTTTGTGTAGGCAAAGTACCCGCCAGTCGAGTGTCGCAGTGGGCGGTAGTCATAACTTCTGTGGCCACCTCCGCAGTCCACATTCGCAATTTCACACTGCTTTGTCTCGTTCCACACAACAAAATTCTTGCTCTTAAAACCGTATAAGAAAAGGTTAGACCCATTAAACCAAGCGGACTCGATCATGGGCCCGAACGGTGGTGTTCCGTGGTGAACGGGGTGCAGCGAGACGTCAGCAATGACTCCCTCGGAGTTTCTTGTGATCCTCGACAAGAAAATAGAGTAAGATCCATTCCGGTCTGTTGTCAAAAAGTAGGACTCGTCCCCTCTGTGCGTAGATTCTGATACTGGGAGGGGAACGATGGAGGTGACTGCATCATCTGCAAAATGGCCAAGTGAGGACCACACCGTGACTGGCTTCTCGGGTATGGCAGGATCGTATAATGCCAGAGCACCATGCCTAGACCCTATGATCAGAAGTTTCCCGCTTCTGCCAGCACTGGTAACGACGAATCTTTCAGGAAGATTGAAGATAGTTTTACGGTTGAGCAGTTGTGCGTTGTCGTGGGCGGGATCGATGCAGAACAAGACCGCTACCGTACTCGACAGAGTCGTAACCAGTAGTTCGAAGGACTTGCTCCGAGGGTTGAAGATACTGAATATATCGGCTATCTTACCATCGACCATTCCTACTTCATGAAGTGATGCTCTTCCTCGGTAAGCAAATATCTTCCCATTTGAACCAGTCAAGAACACCAGCCCAATTTCCGGGATCCCCCTCACGATAGCGTAGGATTTGAGATCTCTAAGATTGGATTGAGGAAGAAAGATTTCCTCCCAGTGGATTGGTGTATCGAGATGCGCAAGAAAGACTCTACCAAATGCAGTGGTAACAATTAAGTGGCTCTCAGATTTAAAGCCGTATCTGTTGAAAGCATCTTTGGATACCTTCTTCGACCTTTTTCTACTCCGGTTTTTCTCCGTCGGCTCTTGAAGGTCTTCGTCAGCGTGGTCTGAGACCTCCAATGGCTGCTCATTCTGGACAACAGCATTCGGCACGCAGTCCATCAACATCTCATCAAGCGTCCATGAGCGAGACTGCAGAAGTGATACCGGTCCATCAAGTATATTTAAATCCGAACTTTCTCCTCTAATAGCTTCCCTTCCTTCAGATACTGAACAATCATACGTCGAAATTTTGCCGTCTGCTCCACCAGTGGCCATAATAGTAAGTTGACTATCGGTCTGACAGATGGCAGATGACCATATATGCTTCCCGCTGTGGAAGTCGAAGGTCTCGACATGTCGGATCCTACCAGACGTGCCAGAGGAAGGATCGGAATTCAAAGATTTGGGGAAATCTAGCATCCACCTTTGCGTCGTAGAATCTTCTCCAAATGAGAGAATACCAATCTCAGAGCGTCCCAGCGTGCAATGGCTGCCGAGGAGAAACTTAACATGCCATATTCGAGAGGCATGGCCCATCACAGTACCAACTCTCCTATCCCGAACTTGCAGGGTCTTACTTGGTTCTCCATTATCACCGAAGCCAGTCTCGCGCGGCACAACTGCCAGGTCTTCGCGTTTACCTACTTCGGCATCTGCGGTAAGATCCCACACTCGAATTGTGCGGTCGTCGCTGCAACTAGCGAGTAATCGAGTAGGGTGACCATCGGGAAGCAGAAGTGGAGCCGATATGTTGACGCCAAATATCGACCCCTCGTGGCCAGTAAATACGAAAAGAATGTGACCTCCTTCCGCAATGGAGCTTGAGGTCATGGAGCATTGCCAGACTATGATCTCGCCAAAGACAGTTCCAGCTCCGACCAAGAGACTGGATCGAGACTCCCAGATGATATGCGCAGAGTAGAGAATTGACCTCGAGGGAGAATATAGAGTTTCGAGGGTGCTTGGCTGTCCATCATGCCTAGGTGCCGCTCGAATGACGGTGTTGTGAGCCGTGACGAGGGCGCAGGTGCCAGCATCGAATGGAGAGATAGCAGCATCAAGGATCCAATCGAATACTTGAGTTGGACAGCCAGCAATCGTACTCAAATTCTGCTGTAATAAGAGCTCGAATTCATCACTTTTGAGTAGTTTCAAGCAAGATCCGCCCCAAATAGCCACCTTAAGTTCATCGTGGTTGGCATCTTCATTGACGGCAATGCCGTGGATCGCTTGTCCACGAAAAACATCACATTGACAGAACAATTTTGATGATTCGAAATCATATAATTTCAAGAACGATCCCTCTCCAGCGAGAAGAAGGAGAGTCCCATTCGCCTTGCGATAGAAGCTGAGAGCAGTAATGGGATTCAGCGTGTGCTCAGGCTGAAGTGCGTTAGCAGGGTTCGCTTAAAAAAGTGATTTGTGAGGGAGGTCAACGAGAGCTACTTTGCGCGCCCTTTAGCAGTACTGCAAATCTAAACACTTGTTGTAAGGGCTCCGTGAGATTAGGCAGTGTCATCTGGGTTTGAAAATCGAGTCGCAGATGCATAGGGAGTTTTGACTGACCTCGATCGACATTGGGAAGAATTCTGCAGTTTGTGAAAATCGAACTCCGAATTTCTGCATGAGTCCGTGCGCAGCCCCTCCAAAATTTAAGCGGCACTAAAAACAGGATGACCGTCTTTGAAGGTCCATTATCCTACAGCATCCGGTTTATTCACTACCAATTAGTTGTCTGAGTCTCCCTAGTCCAACTCCAGTGCTGAACTTCAGAAATGTCCACAATCTCGAAAGGAAAAGACAATCATAATCGCTATTCCGTTTAGCGCCTGTGTACTCCTGCCCATATCGTAAAACTCATTTATCCTCGCAGTATCCACGGATTGCTGCAATTACCCTCGCTCTCGTCGCCTTTTTGTCAAAAACCTGCGCATGATCTAAGTCTTTGAACCAGAGGACCTCGATCCCTGTTCCTCTCCAGGCTCTATATTTCCACTCCTCTTCGTCAACATCAGTATCCTCATCCCCTATATCCTCACCGCCACGCATTCTCAATCCAGAATCTACAATATCGTTGTCGTCGTGATCCTCGATATCAATCAATGTCCCGCTATAGCCGTTACTGTTTCCATAGACGCTTTCAAGTCCAGACGGAGCTGCAGTCAGATAGCGTCCTACGGCTTCGGTGTCCACTATCAAATCCTTGCCGCTCAGGCTGACCGTCACTTTCCTTCCGCCGAGGTCTTTCTTCCACAGTATATTCTCATTCCAGAAGAAGTGTCTGCTGAGAGTGTGGCTGACACCCATGTCCATGCTCGCAAAGTAATACAGCTGGTGCTCATTGGCCTTCTTTGGTTTCCTCCGTGTGAAATTGAACGCCACGTCAGGTAAGTGAAGCATGATTGAGACAGGATCAATCAACACGACTGGTCCAATGCGCTCCGCTATACCAGGAGTCTTCAGGAGATGTGTTGTGATAACAGTTCCATACGAGTGGGAGACTAGAACGAACTTCTGATCTGGCAACAAATGCTTCTGGAGGATTTGGTCTATTTCAGCGCACATTTCGGTCCGACTTAACGCAGGGTGAGTTATCCTGAATGATACCGGCATTATTTCGATCACTATCAAACCAACTTGGTCATCCGGATCTGACGACTCCACCCCTGCGGTTGAGTTCAGCTCGTCGAGGAACGTCGCATACGGATAGAGGCCAATTCCTATTCCATGTATGAATACAACTGGTAACTTTGTGGGAGAAGTGTGAGGCCGGTGCCAGTATGTAGTATGTTTTGCCGGTGTTTGATGCTTTGCAAAGAGGGTTTGGAATCGGAATGGAAACAGGGTGAAGAATCGGGAGAAACGCATTCGATGGAAGTGGAAGCCATATAGTTGAAGCTTAACATAAGTGAGGAAGTCGACGAAGCCAACACACTAAAACACTCTTAGAAATTGCAATATCTTTGGGAGAACAGTACTTACGCAGTACCAAGTCAAACTTCTGTGGAGCATATCGACTTTATCCAATGTCAAGCGCAGACTCTGTGCCTGCCCTCTGCCCTCCTCGAAACGCCTGCCCAGCAGCTTCTCGGTCGCACCAATGTATTCGTTCAGTTCTTCATTGTCATCCCCGGGCTCTCCGCCTCGATTGAAGAACGCCCATAGAAAGAATTCCTTCAGATTATCCCGCTTGATCTCTTGCCAATCTGCGCCCAGGAACCATTTTTGTAGGTAAGCTTCAGGATCCGATATGTTTTCGTTGCACAGCTGGAACAGCTCTCTTCGCTCCTCTCGACTTGGCGCCGGAGGATGGTCAGCTTCTCGTTGCAGATAAATGCTGTAGGGCACATATAGTAGGAGGTAGAAGAGTGTCTCAGCGACTGCGATGCATTCGATTGCCAAAGGGAACCGGTAGAATGCCGCTTTCAAGCCATACGCAGCTATAACGAAGACGCAGTAGAGCACGCAGAGCGGGGCAAGGTAGTGTAAGCCCACGATGCAGGTAAGTATCAAATAATACTCCCACTGGCTTGTGCCTATCATGGCGGGATCTTCGGGAGGGGTTTCGAGGGTGGAGGATGAAGGGTCAGGACGGCGGAGTCGCTTTAAGGCTCTATGCTCGACATATATTTCCACGAGAAGCTAGCTGACGAAAACATAAGGGGGGCTCAACAATTTTTGCTGGAGCCTGCTGTTGGATGGAGTGAGGGCTGACGGTGGCTGGCAGGAAGGAGCATGCAGTTCAGGAAATTAGAGGATCTATTGGACGTAGCAATCATGAAAGGTGCAAGGCGACGTTGGAGATCCACGCTCGGCTCAAGCCTAACATGTGTCAGTCGCAAAAGAGGTTTGTCGTCGTCCACGTTTCGTATGATTATCAACCTGGGTTGGGCTCCCATCAAAAAGGCGCTTCACATGTAAAACCGAGGCGCGACCCTGAGATCCAGGAACAGGGTCCAGCTTGGCATGACGCCTTTGCTGCATGGCAGGCGGATCGGAGCGGAAATTCGCTTGGCATTCCGCCCCGCCTCACAAGTCTCATAAGCCAATGAAGTTAAGTTCAGGCAGGATGAATATCTTGACTTGTGAAATTATAGAAACATAAATATATCGGATTTCATAGCGACTTAGAATGGTTCACAACCCCCGTAGTTGCTACTAGGCAAATGCCTCAAATGCAATTGTGGTCGAGTTGCGTTCGTGTCTCATCTATGCTCATCTATCTTGCAGAGCACTCATAATGTATAAAGCCTCTCCCGGCCCCTTCTGATCTTACATTCATGGCCCAAGACGCCACATGGTATATTCCATTTCCGATTCCATATCCTACCGTTCCACCCAACCCAGTCCGTTCCTTCATTCCCATGCATTCGCGGGATTTCGTGCTACTGGAGTCGCAGATCAGGACAGTCGGACTCGCGCTCTGCTGCTCAGCTGAAACCGTGAATCCCTTTATAATTCACTCAGTCTAGATCTTCTTCACTCGTCTCAGGAAGCATTGTCTTCTCGTTCTCCTTCCCCAGATCCTCAAATTTGCTCTCCTCTACGTCAGAGGCACCGTTCTTCATGTTTTCATGCTTCTCTGCCATTTTCTTATCCATCAAGTTAAATGGCTTCCCGCCCTCCACACCTTCCTTCACGTTGCCATGCTCATCGACGTCTTCCTTCAAGTAGAGAGTAAACAGGACGACGAAGAGGACTGTGTCGGTTTTGCGGTTCTTGAGCACGTATCTTAGGGTGTGTGAGCGTTTCTGGACTTTCCTGTGGTCGCGAGTAAAAGAATTGGCATCAGACGCACGCTTGTAAATGTTCCACTTGGGGTAGAGAAAAGCAGAAGGGGAATAAATGTCGGAAAAGAACGCACCGAAGACCCTGACCATCCCAATACTTCATAATCGGCAGCGTGAAGCCTGGTAATCGTAGAGCAAAATCTGTACCCAACACGTGTTAGCATGCAATGCTTAGTTCGAGAGCGAATGGATACCATACCATTGAAGTCCAAATACGGATTAAAAAAATCACACCCATAAACTTTGCCCTCCTCCCACTCCCACTCCTTCCGGTTCTCCTCATTCAAGAAATGCTTCTTCCTACCAGACTCTGTCTCCGGAATACCCTGCTCCTTCCTCAACCTCGCGCCCTCCTCATCACCGCCCTCTGTAAACACGAGCCCAGCCTCCTCATCGTGTCCAACAGTATCATTCAAGGTTCCCTTCCCCGCAACATGCAAAGTATTGACACTGCTCGCAGCAGGCCCATACAAATATGGTTGGTCTGCATACACATCACCATCTAGACCTGGATCCACGATCCATTTAACAATCTTGAATGCGGTATTAAATCCGGGGGGCAATCTGTCACGGATAGGGTGGTCGAAATCGTTGCCAAAAACTAGGTCATCGCCGTTGATGTTTGCTTTCGGGGAAAATTTGAATGCAATGCTGTACTGATCTTTATTTTTGTCATGCGGTGGTAAGTCGAAGTAAGGAGATGTATTGGGCGAAGATTTAGGAAGGCCGCGGTATGACTGCAAATGCGTTAGTTTACGAATTTGTAATTTTTGGGATAGGCTTCTACTTGAATTCGGACGTTCAGGTCAACAGACAAGTGCTCGGACTCAATGCGGACGGGCTTGGGGTTGTTAACAGGCACGATCTGGTGCTTCGTGATGTCGTATTCTGAACCCGAGCTGACTTGCAGAATGTAATTATGCGCCATGTCTGTTGTTCGCTCCTCTGCAGCGTAGTAGTTGGTCGTGCTCCTGGACGTTCACTGTTGAGTGGCGTTGAACAAGCGCTGATTTGGTGGTCAAGATGCCCACATCCTATTGATATGACTCAAGAATCTCTAAGAAAAATGATCCGGGGCTGTTCTCATGAATAGGATATCGCAAAAAAGTAGTTGACGGTGGTGGAGTTGAGAATTGGGATTTTGTTGATTTTGCCGCGAGACCTCGTGCTTCGATGCTAAAAAGAGCGCGACGTCACCCACTGTACTGCAGGTGACAGGCAGGGGTTGAGTTCGGTCACCTGTGTGAGATCACGCCGCATTATTTGAGTAATAGCACACACTATTCTGGTCACGTCGTTTGGGGACAAAATGCAAGTCGAGGTGATATTCAACTGAGATTTAATATTTCATGTGAAAGCTGCGCTTCTGTGTATTCTATATTTCGACGGATATTCCAATGCACATCCATGCTTCCCATTTCCTAGACTATCTAGAGCAAGCTGGGGGTAGGGGGACATGTTGGTAGAGGGTCATTAAAGGGTGAGAGAAATTTGTCGATATCAACTCTCTCGTAAAAACTGATATGTCCGAAGCCCAACCAGACCTGAGCAAGTACGTTGTGTGAAACCAAGATCAGCTCAGTCGGGATATACTTATCTGAGAAAAGGTGTTAGCTTGGTTTTAAAGGTGTTCCGAAGAAGGAAATCGCGCAGGGTATGAAGGGTCAAGCTGTGAAAGAAGGGTTATTTCGGTGTGAGAGATATTTCGGAAAGGACTTCTACCATTGCGGAACATCGTTGCTGCAATGTGGCCAGAGGATCTCACGATCCTCGCGCCTTTGAATTTTGGGTCCGTTGCCGTTCGTACAAATCCATCTGTACCAATATCATCTGAGATGAAGGTGTACTCTCCTCGTGGGACATTCGGATCTCCTGTCAACTTGATCGCTTCCAGACTTCCTCTGTAAATCCTCGCTTCTTTCTTTCTCGCCTCCCACTCGCCGACTGTCTCATCGTCCCTCCGTATTACACTCCCCTCGTCGAAAGGCTCTTCGTCATCCGGTTGATTCATCAGTAAAAACTCGCAACCGTGTCCACTATAGTCTCCCACCCAGATGCCCCTATATGGCTTCTCCTCAGTCGGTGTATACAGCTTGGGGTCCAGGGTGGCGTAAGTGTAGATTTCGTCACCCATACGAATATTCCGCGAGCCTCCTGTCATTTGCATCCATTTCCGTATCATGAAAGCTTGGTCGCTAACATCAGAACGTTTCTGCGGCTTGTGTTCGGGTTCCAGTCCTTGTCCTAGGCCCTCAAAATTGGCACTTCGAACGCGGTGGCGAGCAGGAATGGTAGACGGAGGCCATAATGATATATTCGGCCTTGGTTCGACCGGCTTAGCAAGTAGGAAATCTGAAAACACCCCATGGAGATCCCCACCTGCGAGTTGCATTCGCGCCTCGGTACTATACCTGCTTTCAGTCTTTGTTTGAGCCGTCGAGGAGATCATTGACTCGACGGAGCGGGCGTTTATTTGGAGGACAGGTTGGTCCAAGTGTAAGCGACATCTAGGATTGAATGAATGAATGATGACTTGATGATCCTCTTCCCAGTGATCGAAAGTTGGAGGTGGTCGTTCGGCGACCAGTCGATATCCCTCAATGCAGCCACGTCGAGGATCGTAGCGGACCAGAATTATCTTTCCAGAGAGGAAGTAGTCACAAAACCACACCTTATACTTGGTCAAGAACCAATGCGGATCGTGGGAGATATAAAGTTCTCGATAGCTGTTGCACGGCTTGGGTGACGTCAATTCCAGCCCAGGTACATTGTCTTGAACGTGGCGTTGCCATAAAAAGTTCGACCTGGCCATGAGCAACAAACGATGGCATGTCGAAGCGATGAAGGTGAGATCGATAGGTTCCAGGTAAGAAAGAATTTGATCGATCAGCTCGGCGGGCAGGGTCATTAGTGGGCTGTTGCCTGGTGTTGTCAAATGAGAGGTGCCTTGGTCAAGATATGAGATCAGTGACATTTCTGGGAAACTTTGAAGTATATGCAAAGCACGATTCTGTGACATTTTGGCCGTGATCGGGCGTGTTGGAAATTGTCCGAAGTAAAACGTACCTTGTGGCGGACGGTTTTGAATGGTGCTACGCTTGTCATTTTGGATCGTGGGTGACGATAAGTCATTCCTCCGCTCAAGATTTGCTCTTTCCAGACCCTTCGAAGGTACAGATTCGACCAACGCAATGTTCTCATCTAATCCTGGATCGACTCGACCGTGCAGGTATTCCCAATCATTGTCCATAGGGATATCGATACGAGATGAGGAGGGAGCCATGATGGATGTTGGAAGTGATGTGTAGTGGAAAGCGCTCGAGTTCGTGGGTTATCCGCCGTCTCGCCTTCCTTCTAAAAGTGACTCCCCAGCGATGGTTGCAAACCCAGGGAAGGTGCGTGCGTGCGTGGATATTCCAGGAAGAAGGAAGTTTTATGTCTGCGGATGTCTCGACCCAGCCTTCCTGCACGTCGACAGGGATTAATAAATATAGCTCTTATCCTCAACTCTTCCGGGTCGACCTCGCGAATCTCTGAAACTCGGAATTGGCTCAAGCTCTTTCTGCTCGTCTTGACGACATGAGCCCTGCTGGGCGCCACACAAAGTTGGATGCTTCTCGATGAGCCTCTTATATGCTCGCGGTGACGCCCGAATACTGGTATATTCTGTGGCTTTCTTATGAGCTTCCTAATACGGAAGTGTTGAACGGGAGTTGGCGTCGGCAACGAGTCAATGACTTGCTTGGATTTGCTAGCGCTAGTGTAAAGATTGTCGAGATCGTTGAGCTCTCCGAGCTGTCCCACGGCCGAGGCAATGTCCAGACTTCCCACAGCTCGGGAAAGTCGACAGGCTTCTGCGAGCTGAATGCTGGATCTGTATGCTGGATCTGTATGCTGGATCTGTCCGCTCTTGGGGTGAGGAAGAGGATATTCCACGTGTCAGATATATCCAGCGCTCATAAAAGCCCAGTTGATATCACTCGGTAGAGCGAGGATAAATAAATAATATGTGAGAAGATCTTTTCGTAACAGGCAGGTGCTAAGAAGCTCGGACCGCCGGTATCGCACGGAAGCTTCAGCATGCACAGCACCGCACCGCACAGAACCGCACCGCACCGCACCGACCATTTTGCGCTGTATCGTGGGGAATAATCGCGTGGCGAGCTGGGATACGCATCCTCCTGAGAACCGAGGCTTTACCTATGAGATTGCTTATACATCGACCTCTTTCGTCCTTCCTAATCTGGGAGGCGAGGCATTCCGGCTCCGTGGTTTTGGTGACTTACGTGCATGCATACATACAACGCGGTGGATACCTACCTAGGCAGATAGCCATCACTCTATTCAACGCAAAGGTGTTTCGATTGTAGGCGCTTTGACCTTGAACTGTCTGTTCCTACAGCTCCATATATATTGGTTTGTTTCGAGTCATCGCCGCACTCAAACCTTTGGAATCTCTCTTTTGACTTCCCCATCCGAGTTTACCGAGATGTCAACCTCAATGGTCCGTGTGACGAAGTCGACCGATTTGGACGAAGGCACTGGTCAGACCAAAGGCATGATCAGAAAAGGGGCAATTGTCAATAAGTGCGATAAGCTGTGTGCTTCTGGTGTGTTGAGTTTCTCATGCCGAATGGTGGTCGTCATTTGTGGTTTGCGCTTCGCTTCCAGTATTTGTTCTTGAACGTTCCATGCCCTTCTTCATCTAAGTCTCACGAACTTCTCTATCACTTATTCCCTTAAACTCGCATTCATACTCCAATAGTCATGATAGCCAAACCCCGCACCGTCTCCGCGGTCCACCACCACGGCGAGCAAGACACTTATATAGACATTTGTACTTACTCAAAATAGCTACAAATGCAATGTATATCATCTTGCTAAAGGAGTTAGATATCCGATTTAATAGACTCTTATCCCAGAGTATTCGATCGTTAGCTGAATTAACGCTGTTTCTGGCTAATAATGAATCCCTAATGCGGTGTAGAAGACAAGAGTTAAAAAGAGTGTTTCGTTAATTCAATTATCATTGTACGTTGTATATTTTCGAATCTCTTCCAATCCCATTACAACTCATTATCTATGCCCGCCCACGCATCCACCCTTCTTATGTCTTCAAGGAAGGGTAAAGATGTTTATGGCCCAGAAACCACCACAGGTCTCATCGACAGAGGAGTCGCTGCATGGATAATTACAGTCTGGGCTAAAAGGAGCAATATCATTGCCAGGCTGAACAGCTGGCCCACAGAAGCACTGGAAGCCATATTCAACACCATAGTAGGCGAACGGGTTGGCTGCGGTGGAGGCGGCAGCGCACAGGCTCTGGCACTCCTCGATTGACATCGGCTGACCCTCGTCGACCTGTGTTTGGAGAACACGACTTGGTATGTCCACCGCACAGGCACCAGTTGGGGCGAGGGTCTGGACTGTTGTTACAGTCGTGACCTGTTGCTTATTAGTAGCAAAAATGATATAGATGGGTTATAAATACCGGGGAGGGTAGGACAGTGGTAGCGGCGGTCACACCGGCGCACGAACAGGCTGAGCTGAAGGAGGATGAGGCAGGGGCGTCGCATGCAGACAAAGCCCATGCTGGAATGTTTGAAGGAGCCTGGGTGGTTGAGGGAGCAGCCGGGGTTGCAACCGTAATACCGACAACAGTAGAAGTGTACACATAGGAAGTGCTTTGAAGGTTTAGTTCATACGAAGTGTTGACTGCATTTAAAGGGTATCTTACCTGGTGGGTGGGGTAATGGTGGTGGAGAAGTAGCTCTGGCAGTCTGAAACTCTGCTGGTGACACGGGCAAGGCCAGCTTGAGTTCCAGTGAGAGCTCTTTGGCAGTTATTACCGGTGCAACCGCGACGAAAGAGGAGGTCGCCGGGCATGGCAGCAGCAAGCTCCAAAAGAGCCGTGAAGATGAGGATATGGAGATGCATTGTGAAGAACTGATTCGATTTCCAAGACGTGAAGTTAAGGGATTGTGTTGGTGAGTGATGAGAAAGAAAAAGGAGGAACTTGACTGTCTCTTATATTCGATGAGCAGCACATTGGTGAGCTGAGTTGAGAGAACGTAGCCACATTACACAACTTTATTTTGGGATCTCATATACTATACCCCGCCTTGAAATATTTGTACTTACCAGAGTGGGATCACGATATTTTGTAGGCCTGTTTCAGCTCACAATACCGTGATCGAGCGGTATTTGAATAAGCTCGTTAGATAAATCTCTGAGAGCCCGCAAACATTTCCTAATATACGGCGTTCAGGCCAATCAGACTGTGTGGTTTGGATAACCCTTAAAATATACGAATAAACTGGGGAGGGGATAGTAGAAATTGAAATGCTAGGATTTCTAATGCATCCGAATGTCTTAGACAACTGGGAGGGGAAGCTTAGGCTCGGCTGACTGACACCAATGTCTCGGACATCTTCTGCGCTATATTCTGTAGCCGAGCTGAGAGGTCCCCTTGTGGCTTTTGAGGTTGCAAAAACGTAATATTCCCATCTATGGCTCCCTGCTAGGAATAATGCCGTCTGCCCCCATTTACACACGCAGCAGGAAATCAATCATTTTCAACCCCTTACTTAGTGTGGGGCATGAGAGCACAGCAGCAATCTTCATATTAAGTCTTGTGGTGGTGAGGGCTGTATAGTTTAGTTTTGAAGGGAGCTTTTGTTTTGTTTTGTTTTCTCAACTCAGCACAAACCTGGGGTAGTGGCACCTCACCCTAGGACATGGCTTGCGGCTGAAGGTTTTGTTCGACTAGAGTGGACTAGCTGTTAATCTTGGCATTAGTCATGCCATTAGATAACTCGGCTGGGTTTTCAGTGAGTGGAGGAATGGTGGCAAAGAAGTGGGACATGTTTGTGTATGGTGTAGAGGAGGGATGATGTTTCATTGATCTAGCTACGGCAGCTCAGGCAGGTCTTAAGGACCCTCGCTAGCTAATCCCCTTGGCGCCTTCCAACAGTGGCCTGCTCGTACGCTGGTGGCAGACGCTCTGAGTCCTTATCGAGCAAGCGCCGTCGAAATATGTCTGCTGCATCTGCTGCATTTGGTCGAAGTACATTATTCGCATCTATTGATTTTATTCAGTCGCATTCTCACTGCTGTGATTCTTTAAAGTGTCGTCGCCGCATTTGGCTGGAGAGCAAACCGGCTCTGTCTCAGAGATTCGTTCAGAGTGGTGTGACAAGGCATCAAGTTAGCCCTTCAGGTTACAGTCAGTCAAGCGGCCATCAGGACCTTTCAGACATTAACTGGCAAATCAGGGGCGTACATCATCTCTGAAGCGATAGCACTAGTAGACAAACTGCAAAGAGATTGGGGAAACAAGTCGAGATAAGATGGACGGAGCAGCAGACAAGGCAGCGAGGTGGCACCACAGACCCCCCTTGGGAACAACCAAGGAACCCTATGCTGTATCTAATCCGCCCATCCAAGTGATCCATGAATTGGGCGGAATATGCGAGTCAGATATTATTTTATTATTCAACGATTATAATTAACCAAATCAGTGCGTCTAATTAGTCTCTATATATATAATTTTTATCTATTACTATCAATGAACTTATATACTGCAAAACTTCACCAATCATATCTAAAACACAATAGGCTTCTTCCACAGTTACAGTACCATGCATCAAGTCTGAATACCCCCCTCCCCGGAGGCGGAGTAATTAGATGTGAGAATTCCGTTTCGGTTCTAAGAAGTTATAAAACTTCAACCCGTATTTCCCCAGAGCCATATCCAGACCTCATATTTGACTTCAGCACGTGGAAATACAGATCTGCAAAATGTCGTTCCAGGAAGAAATAAAGCAATGGCTGCAGAAGGGACCCATCCCTACCGATCTCGAACCTATCACTTTGATCCTAGCAGAAGGCAGACATGAAAAGCAATTTGACTAGCAGAGTGTCCAGACTGTCCGAAGTTTTCACTGAGGATGCCGAGCTATCGGCTTTCACACCTCCAAAATAGACTATTTGGAAAAGGAATCTCGAAGATAGTAGCGGTGCATAGCCCCAGTCACACATACAAATGGCTGCTAATGACCATGGCTGCTAAAGCATTTCGAACAAATCCGCCCTATCATCGCGCCAAAGTCCTTCAACGTAAGACGCATTGGTACTTCGCGTTAGTGCCACCTGCTAGCTCATCGTTAAAGACATAAATAACCTATGTAGCAGTAGCAGCTCATGCTTTAATGGAGTTAAGATAGTAATAGCCTAAACTAAACTACCTATTCAAGACACCATAAAAATCTCCCTGGCGGGAGGTAGCCACTAGCATTTATCACTAAAACGCGAATTTTTCTAAATATTAACCCTTCTGGATTCAATAACTAATTAATTACACAATAAAATTCGATCTCGATCATAAAGAACGTGCTATTAAAGCCATTAACTCAACCCTAAAAGGGCCTAAAATTAACTTTAACGCACTTGCTAAGAAATTCTAAGTCTCGTATTACTAGCTCTAGCGATACACAATACGGCACTCGGCACGTGACTACAAAAGGTACTGGAAATATAGACTATATAAAGGGCATACATATAGGATTTAACGGAAGTAATATAAGGCGGTGAGTCCCCAATGCACGTAATAAAGGCAATACATAAGTAAGAACCAATGAATCAACTAGACTATTCAAGGGGGTTAGCCTTTACTTATACAGACAGTAATCTAACTAACGCTATACAAAAAAAACCCCTATTATGAATCCTATTGATACATATAAGAGCTGGGCCATTACTACCCGCCCACTTAAGCGAGACCACGATTTTTAACCCCCCCTTTAAAATAAACCACTATAATTTAAATATTAATTATTATAAGCATAAATTAAAGATATAAATTAATTAATAGTGACTAATCCACGAGCCTCAATTACATCTTCAATTTTTCAAGTCAATTGCTCCGTATAATGCCGAAAGTCACGTGGGTCTACCCGGTCCCACAGCTTCTAGAGCTCCCTATATATATCCTCCCTATTTTTTGGGCATATACGGCAATTTCTTAAGCTCTCCTTTCATCTATCGCCATACTTTCTTGATTGGGTTTAGATCTGGCGAAGAAGGTGGCCAAGAAAAGCCCCTGATTCCATGCTATAGTCTAGGTAGTTGGCCATTCCCCGCATGCACCTTGGACCCGTCCTCTATAAAGATATACTCTGGACCTAGCCGGTTAAATAACGGGAAAACGATAGGTTGTAAGACTTACTATAGGTAGGCCTTAGAGCAAACACCCTTACGGGTAGGAAGCTTCCCCATAAATACCAATTCTGACTTGTAGTCCTAGCCTATAGCCCCCCAAATCATGACCGAGAACCTCCCTAACCTATAAACTGACCGCATATAATCCGTGCAACGTTTTTCATCCACCCAGCGTATCACCCAAATCCTACCACACCTCCCAACCTTAAATGTAGCCTCGTCCGACCATATAACCTTCCTCCAGTCTCCTCCAAGCTTGCCATCATCTCGATGTGCTGCGTAGTCTGACGTTCCCCACCACCTATGCTCGAAAGCAAAGGCTAATCTCTTCTTAGCTTGTTGGCGGATACAGCGACGGATCTCGCGGATAGGCATCAAGCGGGGTCTATAAACTTTATGTTTACGTGATCTGCGAGAATGTTCTTAATGTAAGATGTCCCGTAAAGTGCGTTAAGGGCAAGTGGTCTTTTCTTGGATCTCGTATTAAGAGAAACTGAGTCGTTGTATCGCACGGATAACTGCACGCGTAGGGGATTGCCATTCGCCACCATCCTTTGGGATTAAGGCTTGATAAGACCTTGTTGTCTATATTGAATCTTGGGCGGATTGGTTATCGAATTGAGTTGATATTAATTAATTAAGAAGGAATGTTAGGTTTTAGGGACGCGACCGCGTCTTGCTTAAGTGGGCGGGTAGTAATGGCCCCAGCTCTTACTTACATAGTAAGTATCTCCCTGATCATTTTAGCTGTGGATGCCTGGCGTAATAATGTCTCACCGAGGGGATACCTATACTCTTATTATTATTAGTAGGCCATATAAGGATATAATATTGCGGGTGGTGTAGTAGAGGGTAGTCAGTCCCTAGTGTACGTGATAAGGGTAATGGATAAGCAATATCTCTATATAACAGTACTCTCCCCCTAATGCACCCTCTTTTTGCTATATTATTCTATTATATGCTTATTTAATACTAGTAGTACCTATGGACTTACTCTCTTTACTACATGGTAGATATTCCATTATTTGAATATACTATCTAGGTATCTACCTATATAAATATCTACCTAGGTACTAAGTAATTACCTCTTAGATACTTAAAATTAGAGTACACCTTAATACATACCGTAGCATTCCTCGGATTTAAGTACTAGCGTTAAGTATCCAATTACTTACTTAGATCACTAGGTACTATTATCTATCTGCAGATGTAGAAAAAAAATAACGAGAGCTTTAAGTATGGAGGTGGGGAAGTAGTACATAGATATTGATTAGCTACCTAAGTACTTGAAAATAGAAATCGGTTTCTTAATTATTAGTACTTAGTATTAAAAGCTGCATATATAATAGTCTTTATTCGGATATGCTATCCGGTACTAATTTTCCAAGTTTTATTACTGCTAGAGCATGTTTTCCTATGTTCTATCTTTTATGGAAGGTATTTATAATTAGAAAACCAATTAAGTAATATATACATACCATTTCTAGAGCTAACATATATGATAAATGCTACTCTAATACTTAAATCTATCTTACTTGAGCAATTGGTTCTATTCCATAGAGAGATATAGAGAGAATAATCCATTATTATATTTTGATCTTGAGATTATTACCTATGTACCTATGTATTTATACTTAGGTACTTGCTAGGTAGAATGCGGCTTCAAATACTTATAAAGAAGACAGGCATACTATGTAGGGGCCAGCGAATTCGCACATGGGACTGGCCCTCCAGGAGTTATATACACTTATTCTTTCGCCGGCAACCTGCCTTACTTGAGCTCCGCGGGCCTTATGGGGCATAAGATACTCTTAATTTAAAGGCTTTTCTTTCTTCTCTAACAGCTATTACTCGCAAGCAGCTATATACTTTTATAAAACCTCCTCCTGCTCTCTCTCTATAGGATCCTTAGGCTCATTTAAGTAATTATCTGCTATTAACAGACAGCATTGCCTTCCGTATAATATATCCCCCTATAATTAATTGCCATGTTATCACCATGGAAGAGACTTTAGCTTCTAGCGCTTCTACACGGACAGCTTCTATAACAACCCTCTTTATTTCTTGCTATCTTTCCCTACCATAGTGCTCTTGAATTCGACGGAAGACCTTGTATTCGCTGTAAAGTAAACGGCTAGGGGGGCAGTTAGTCTATAATGGTAATAGTAATATGATGCGCTGGCATTAATGCTTTTAGAAGTCTGAGCTATCACGTGCGGTCTTACGTGAGAAACGTGAACTAATGGGAATGCTTCATTAAGCGAAAACTAACTGGTATTAGCAGAGATAAGTTTAAGTTAGGTATACAGACTTACATAATAAAATTTGGCACTATATTCTTACCCATGCGCAATCTCACATATGTTCTATCAAGCTCACCTATCCAAGGAATTTATTAATTATACTGATAATACAAATTAGATAGTATTATACCATTTTATTGTAAATTAGAGCTCTAATTCGTTTATATATGAGTGAGATTTTTTCATTTATTAATAATATTTAATGGAATCATACTGTACAACTTCACTGACTATCAACAGAACATATTTATATTCAGAAAGATACCATTGGATATAAGCTACATAGGAGGGGATATATAGCTGCGGCGTAATATAAGGCGGTGAGTCTTTATTGCACATAACGAGGGTAATAGATAAGTAAGAATTAATGATTTAACTTAACTACTTAAGCGGAGTGGCTAGCTATGCATAGAGTGTGGAAGTTCTATGAGAGTCTATATTGCTAAACTGATTTACAACAATCAGCTATATTAAGCTTGGTATAGAAGCTTATAGAAAACAAAAGCTTTATAATAAGCGACAAATTTGCCACTTATTTACTTCTTATTTGCCGCCTTGTAAATCAAATAAAGAGGCTTAGTAATTTATTCAATGTATATTATGTCAGCACTGGTAACACATATTACATCAAATATACTTATATAACTAGTATGTGTTGGTTATAAACAAATGAATGAAGGGTAACGTAACGGTGTAATATAGGACGATGAGTCCGAATGCATTCAA
>AYLM01002014.1:0-27403 GCA_001625345.1 Cairneyella variabilis | reverse complement strand
GAAAGTTAAACATAGGCAGATACCAATATCGGCCACTTTTTTCTTCGCCTGAGAGGATCCCTTAGCCGGCAAGGTCAGTCGGCCGCCGGCCCGACTTTTGCAATCCCGATCGCAGTCCAAAAGTATCTCTCGTAGCAGAGATATTTTCAGAGCTCCCACTACCAAATCCCAAGACCGTGCAGATTTCAACCACTCACTGAGTCGCAAACCCGACGAGGCCTGCCAACATGGCCAACGAAGAAATTCTCACGGACGACTATGTCGCCGAACTGTTGGCAAAAGATGCGAAAGAGAGTTCCATCAAGTACTCTGCCGTGGGCATGCAAGCTTTTGCGCAGGCAAAGTGAGATCATACCTTTGCTTTGAATTTACTTTCAAACTAACACCTCCAGGCCTTCAAATAAGCCCAAGCCGAACACTCGTTTCTTACGAAACATCATCAAGAGTACCGATAATCACAATGCGGCACTGCTGGCTAAGGAAGCCGCCGAAGCCCGCACCCGTCTCCAAACTCTTCCACCCAGCGAATCTTCGAAGGAGAAACGAAATCGGGTTGGAGGAGGTGATATTCGACGACGTCAACTTGGGGATATTGCGGCAATCTTGAGTGGAGGTGGGAGACCGAGTAAGCACCGAAAGCAAGAGTCAAAGACTGGGAGACGAGTGAATACTTCGAGCGAGGATGAGGAGCCCGAGAAAGCACCTCTTATTGAGAGCCGAAGAAATCTTTTCAGTAGGGAAGATAAAGAAGAACACCGGCCAAGAAGTCATAAGAGCCACAGAAGTCGAAAGGATGGATACACTTCAGAAGACGCACCAGAGGAGGCCAGTAGAAAGTGGGAGAGATCACGGTCACCTCGAGAGCATAGGAAGAAGGAATCCCGACATAGAGACAGGTCGCCTAAGAGAAAGCGCTCAAGATCCCCAGAGACAGAGAGGAGCAGAGAGAAGTCGCGCAAGCGGCGCAGACGTTCTCCCTCCTTAGAGCGATATTCCGCGAAGGCTGCGAGCGAGAAGCGGTCCAAGAAGTCCGAACCAAAGCCAGACCTAAAGCTAGACGACGATTCAGATCCCCTAGATGATATCATCGGCCCGCGCCCACCACCTACTGCAGATGTCCAGTCTCGGGGTCGAGGAACCAAGTCTTATGGTTCTGGTATCGATTCCAGGTTTTCAGAGAATTATGATCCGACCATTGACGTCCAGCCTGATCCTGAAGAAGAGAACGATTGGGATCAGGCTTTGGAGGCAATGCGGGATCGTCAGAAATGGAAGCAGCAAGGAGCAGACAGGTTAAAAGCCGCTGGCTTTACCGATGCGCAGATCAAGAAGTGGGAGAAAGGTGGAGAGAAGTCGGAAGAAGACGTCAAGTGGACTAAGAAAGGTGAAGACCGAGAATGGGACAGGGGCAAAGTTTTGGATGACGACGGGGATGTTGCGATCGACTGATCCTTCTGGATGTACTGCTCCTGTTTAAAATATCTTAGATACGTGAGCAGTTTTGAATAGGTCATATCCAACAATGCAGTTCCAGTTGGACCTCACCACCTCACTCCTCGCCCTGTTTATTATCACTGTCGCTGCGAACTCAAAATATCTCGGGTACGACACGATATTTGAGAATGTCCAAGTCACATGAAAATCCCATCAGGTAAAATATCTACACTTCAAATACTTCCGATTCCGCAATTGCTTTGCCTCCACAAAATCATGCCTCTTCACGTGTACGTCGCTCCAACAGCTATCTCGGTTTCCAACGTATTATTTCTTCCATATTGATAGATTTCTGGGAACTCCAGACTTTCTCCCCTTTTCACTCTTCACCCTCCTTGGTCTGAGCTTCCTCTGCTTCCAAGCCGATGTTGGTATTTTCATGTCTCTTCGACAACTTGATCAAGCTAATGCCAAACGTGGCAATGAGTCCAATTCCAGCAGTAGAGCAATAGAAGATCTACATCTTCCTGGAGCTGTCTGCGGCTGCTTCTCTGTACACAGCCTGTTGAGCTTGAGAAAGTCCCGGCAAGAGCTGAGATGCCGCTATAGCAGAACCCATCGTCAACTCGTACGCTATGCTCGAAGGAATACTAGCATCCAGCAACTGAGACAGGTGGTGTCCCGTCATGCTCTGAAAGATCACTTGCCCGATAACAAGACTGATCCCCGAGGAAAAGTTCTAACGAAAGTCACAGCCGCCGTGCCGACGCCCACATTTGACTGCTAAAGCATAGATTGAAGAGCTAGACGAGCGTCTGCATATTCGACCCAACTCCCATGGCGCCAATGATCTAGAAAATGATAATGTGAGGCCAGTTACGATTGGAAGGAAGATTGATGAACAGTCCTGCTGCCAGAGTCACAAGGGCCATGCCGATGCGAACGATCTCGAGATAGTGACCAGAAGAAGGTCCTGATGCTACAAGTGGGGCCGGAGAGCGTGAGACTTCGGAACCACCACGTACAGAGCAATAAGAACAGAAGGATAATGGAGACAAACCATCCTCGGAGAGACTGGCGACTGGCTCCTCAGTATCTTTCTGGTCAACACCCCTGTACGTAAGAGGGCGGCAGACCCTAGTTATGAGGACCCTTTATTTCAATGTTTCGATATCACATGCATCGAGACTCCTCCGAAAATGGCCCTGATCCTGCGAGTTGAGGGACTCTTGGAGGTAAAATATTGTGGATAGCTTACTGCGCATGTGCTTGCAAGAAATGGCCCATGGAAACACTCAAAAATCAATTATGCAGACTGCGAAAGAGGGGGTATTAGAATCGACGGGAGGAAGGAGCAGATGACGAATGTTAGCTCGAAGGATTTAGGCAACGAAAATGAGGTAAAAGCAAGTATCTAGGCTTGGGTCTGGATGAGGATGAGTAAGAACTGTCTGGGAAGTGAGTCGCTGGCTTTTTCCAGATTGGGAAACATTTCTGATATGGTATGATGCTCTGCACTTATACAAAAATAGAAAGCACAGAACGTGAGATTGAACACATGATATGATGATGCTGAAAATGTAGAAAGTGAACAGATAATCTGTTGTTGCAATGAAGTTAGACGGGAGTCAGAAGGGAACAGCTCGTCTCGGATTAACCTTTTTCCCGCCTGGTCCGGACCTGTCAGCGTCATCCTTGTGACGATGGTCGAGGCGGAGCAAGGCTTCCATTAAACAGTTTCAAAAGGAATAAAGCGACACACCTGCAATACAATTCCCCCTCGACATCTCACCTTCACCCAAACACCGCAAACATGAAGTTGCACTACATTGGCGTATGCCCCTCTCAAACCCATCAAACCATAGACCCGGGAAGGCTGACCGCTATCTCTAATCGCAGATAATCAAGAACGAGACCAAGCCCTCGCACGAGCTGTGCGCCGAGAAGGACTTGAGCGCATACTCGCGCTTCACCCGGAACAAGTACGCCTTCACTCGTCCTCATCGACACTATATCTGTAACTGGAATCTGATTGGCAAATAGCTATGGCGAATTCATGACCCTCTTCAGCAAGACAGTCGCTGAACGCACTCGACCCGGGCAACGGCAAGATGTAGAAGAACAAGGCATGCCATTACCGCCGCCCACCTCTACGCAGTATACTAACATTGTGAGAAAGACTACACCTTCCACGCCTACGGCCGCACCGAAGGCGTCGCTGGCATCATCATCTCCGACCACGACTACCCCGCGCTCGTCGCCCACCAACTGCTCTCCAAAGTCGTCGACGAGTTCCTAGCCAAGCACCCCCGCTCCTCCTGGGCAAACTCTAACCCCACACTCTCGTTCCCCGAACTCAAGGACTATATCGTGAAGTACCAGGACCCGCAGCAAGCAGATAGCATCATGAAGATCCAGAAGGAGCTGGACGAGACCAAGATTGTGCTGCACAAGACCATTGAGAGTGTGTTGCAAAGAGGTGAGAAGATCGACGATTTGGTGGCGAAGAGCGATGGATTGAGTGCGCAGAGCAAGATGTTCTATACGCAGGCGAAGAAGCAGAATTCGTGTTGCGTGCTGATGTAGATGGATGGATCCGGTGATATGCGGCAGGAGACTTATTATGGGCTGCGGTGGCAGGCGTTTGTTACACTCGAGAGTTTCGTCTGTATTCCGGCATAGCAGATAAGAATCCATGGATCTGAGATATCCAAGGACCAAAATATCTCACGCACGATGAGCGTGCCAAGTGCAGCGAGATTGTCGTCTCGAATCCGATGGAAGAACTAGAGTCATTTGGCCTTGGTTCTTGAAATACTTTTGGGCTTGAGTTATTTTGAAACCTAACCATCTCAACGTCAGGGATATTTCTCATTCAGGGGTGTTCCGAAGTCGTGGATTGGCCGTTCATCATATGCTTCATTACGCCACCAGAACTCCTTATGGCTTATGCAACACCTCCCAAATGCAGTCATTATCCATCCCAACGCCTAATCGAACAGTACTCAAACGGGTATCCTAAGAAAAGTAGCAATCCCTCCCACACATGCTCCTCACCGCCTAACAGCACTTCCTCCTCGTCTTGACCTGCGGGTTATTATTCGCAGTTCCATCACCCTGCTCAATATAGCTCTCAACTGGCACCCCAAACCAACTCCTCCTATCCCTTCCCACCCTGAAGCTTCCTCCAGGTCTCACACCATCGAAATATCCACCCTCACCACCAGGGCCGCCAACCCCAGGCGGGGTCTGAATAGCACTCAACAATGCCTCCTGCACCTTCCTATTCTGCTCTACCAACTTCCTCGTAATGACTCTAAACACCTCCTCCACGCCCTCTCCACTCTCCGCACTAACCTCATGACAGCAATCCCATCCGACTTCCTGTCCCCAAAATCCACTACTCCGCTTACTACTCGGGCTCCTCGCACCATCCAGTGCCGTCAAATTTTCCTCTCCCCCTCTCCGTCCACCCAAAAATCCTCTATACGCAGAAGTCGCAGTCCCTGCACTATCTGTACTCAACCCGGCCGGCGTCGCAGTCGCAGGCGGCGTTGACGACATACCCGGCGCGAGGTTATCAGCTACATACGCAATGCAGCGCTCGAAAGGTACTTGGCGGACACTCGGGTCGCGGGCCACGAGATCAGCTTTTGTGCCGACGACGTGGAGGATGATGTCCGGAGGGAGGTTGCGGCGCAGCTCGGTGAGCCAGACGCCCATTTCTTCGAAGGAGGCGAGGTCTGTGATGCTGTAGCAGAGGATGCAGGCGTTTGCGCCGCGGTAGTAGAGGCGGGATATTGAGCTTCGGATGTTTAGTGTCTGGTTCTTGATACATTGTGTGGGGGTGAGGCTGAGACTGAGAATGGAAAAGTAAATCGGATCGGAGAAAGTCAAATGGAATAGAGTTAGTACCGGAAGCGTTCCTGCCCTGCCGTGTCCCAAATCTGTAATCTGACAATTGTGTCGCTGTCCTCGTCCACCACTTTCTTGGTTAAGAAACTTGCACCAACGGTCGAGGTCATGCTCGCGGGGGAGAATTGATTCTTGACATATCTGCGACCTTGTCAGCTCTTGAATGTGGCAGATGTGCAGCAGGCAAACCTGTGAACCAGAGACGTCTTTCCCACGCCCTGCGAGCCCAGCACCACGATCTTAGCCTCGAGCGATTGCTGAGCCATCACGTCCTCGTCGAGTCGTACAGCCGTGTGCGCGCGTAAGGTAAATGAGGTAGCCTCGAGGATGTTGCGTTATCCAAATACCTCTATCGATCCCAAAGACAATCGATGATGGCGCGGCTGGAGGTCGGTACAGCAGACTTCACTCACTCAAAGTCCTGCTTTCCAAATGTCTCATATCTCGCGCCTCATCATACGCAATATCTGCAGCTCTCCCGACAGTCCTTCCCGTTTCAGCCTTTCCGTATCAGAGCAAATCAGCAGTCGCGCGGCGTAAGGTTATTCGTCTTATCTCGGGCTCTCGTTGCAGATGCAAAAAATAGGAAAAGAACGCGAAAAAGAAGAGGTAAACAAAACACGAAAGCAAAGTAACAGCAAATATTATTGTTATTATTAGGCCGCAGAGGGCATTGAACCGTGTTGGGGCGGAGGTGGGCTGTGGAGAGCAGAATCGAAATTAGATGACGCACATATTCGGCGCATGCCCCGGCTACTTCATGCGAGGCTGTGAACTGAAGACACTGGTCAGCTGTTCTCGTCAATCGTTCGAAGACCAATCAAGTGGCACTAACATTCCTTTCTTGAGACGTGACTCGCAAATGGGATGAGTTTGGGATCAGGTGAGTGAGAATTTGGAAGGTTGGATTAGAGATACAGTCAGATATCACATGAAGACTATTTCCCTTTTAGGTAGGTAAGCGAGGTAAAAGGGGGGTGAATGTGGTGTAGTCGATAACAAAGTTCAGATTGCAGAATACATTACAATCATGAAGTAAGCCCAAGATCTAGTATTGTACTTCTTTTGATTCCCCATTGACTCACTCCACGCCATTGGCCAACAGCCCCGAGACTCATACTTCGAAGCAATCCTGGTCGTCTTCTAGCGTGTGCTAGCGGACCTAGTCTTCGCGTTACATGATTCCCACCAACCCTCTCGTCATAGCAGCAAGCATACTGAATGTTTGCAGATGGCTCGCAGAACAGACATCCAGAAATGCCTCGAAATACTGCATGGTGGAACGAGCAGTCTCTTTTCGAGGCGATTAGGCTGCTGCCAGGTCAAAACTGGGTGTTCTACGCTGCTTGATTTCATCACAATGGTCATCGTACTAAGAGAGAAGACAGCAGAATATTCAGTCATCGACGAGTGACTCTCAGGAAGTTGATTCATCCGAAGTCTGACCGTTTTCCGAAGGCGAAATGGCAGTTGTCTCGACAATTCTTTGAGCCCAAGATGGATCCATCCACTGAGATTGCCTTGGAAGGCCAGAATCCGAAACCTGAGGAGGAGGTTGATCTGCAGACTTCTGGCTGATGGATTCGCACTGCCTGGTCTCACTTTGCCTTTGTGTCCCTGACGTTGAAGCGCTTTTATTCGAAGTGACCACTATCTTGTCATGAGCTTCTCCTGCATTAGAAGATGGAGTCCACCGTGCTAGTAGTTGCTGGACAACATCCCCGTGATCTTCGTGCAGATTTTCGATGCCCTGATCTTTCGAATCAATCAATTGCTGATCTAAGTACTTGGAACGTTTTAGCCTGTTAGAACGAGCAGGCTGAGACGTTGAAAGTCGGGAACCTGGCTGAATGACTGAGATGGACCTGTAGTGCGCCACTTCCTTGTGATTAGGTGATTTGCCATGTCTGGGATGTGACCGATGCCCAAATATTGATGCAGAAATAGGTCCCGATGAAATGGGGGTTCCAAACTCGGAGGAACTCGAGTCGGAGGATTCCTGATGCATGGGACCCTGTCCGGTCTTGTCTTTCGCCTTGTGCGCCACTACCTTCCCCGGCCTGCGTGGTCGTGGCGCGAATGCCGCGTAGCCGCTTTCAAACTTGTGAGATTCCAACTTTCCGTCTTTCACCTTTCCCGAGTTTATCTCCTCAATCGGAGATCCTCCACTCCAATGGGGTGGACGGGGTGGTGCAAATGATTGAAATGGTGGTGCAGGTGGTTGAGGTGGTGGTCCATGTGGTTGAGGTGGTAGCCACCACCTCATTCTATCTGCTTTCGTTCTCTCAATATTCTGGAAGATCTGAATGGGGTCCTTATCGCTCTTTGGAAGCCTTTTGCAGAAAACTATCAGTTCGACTATTTCTTCTTGTACACCATTAATTCCTCGGCTGTGGTTGCTGTCAAGCTGTGCCAATAACCACTGAAAGGCAAGATCAGGTTCTTGGTTCGCAAGCCTATCAAGGAGTCTAGTGATTTGTTCTCGTTGAGCTGGGGATAACTTCATTTTCTTCTCGAACACTGTTTGACCTCTTCCGTTGAGTTTTTGTATCTGAGTCAAAATGTCTTTGCTCGAGAACATTACCAGATCGACCACTGTCGCCCTTTCCCAAGTTGGATTGTCGCGCTCTTTGGCTGGTATCATTGGCTGGATAGTGAAGGCAGAGTAGGTTGTCAGCTTTTCTAGGCAGGCCTCCTCGTCCATTAACTTAGGAAGGGATATATTTTGGAAGCGTATAGTCTGTCGTCCCAAATCCCTTGGCACCGGGGCATGTCGATAATTTGGGTTTGAGAAAAGGTTGACCCCGAAAGGACTGGGGCCGATTCTATCTGGACCTGGCGGAGGAGGGGGTGACCTTCCCATGTCCGAGTGTGGCAAATGCCTTGGCACGAGTGGTTGTCGAGAATTTGCGGCCTCGAAAGGGCCAGGACCAATTCTACCTGGAGCTGGCGGAGGAGGGGGAGGCATTCTCACGTCGGCGTCTTCAGCATGTCCAAAATCCATTGGAGGTGGAGCAGGCTCAACAATTGACGGTGCAAAGGCCTGCCCATGAAGATCCAAAATGCCTGCCTCTGGACTAATTCTCTGAGGTTCAGAAGTGCTTCCGGGCAGTGCCCCTTCATTTTGGCTATTTCGGTCTTCATGCCGGGGTAATTGCACAATGACTGCGATCAACGCCTCATTTCCACTTGACCATAGTCTCAACCGATTTGCTTTGACCTTGTTCAACCTCAGAATGAACTTTTGTGAAAGCAGATCATCTGTTCCTCCATCAACATCGTGTCCAACTATGGATTGCAAGATTGCTTTTTCTTTGTCGCCCAGGAATGCAAAAGTCTTGTGCCAAGGGGGCTTCAAAGAATTCGATTGCACCAGCTTAATCTCCTTCGGCCCAAGTTTCAACTCCCTGCAATGGCCAAGTTCGTATGCACTATCCTGCTTGATAATGTAGGATGCGGCAGGGAAAGGGATCTTCTCCCCTAGAAATGCAGATTTGACACGCGACAGGATATCAGAGGGTCCAGATCGAACAGTAGTTACATTCGAAATGGGCGCCCGGCTAAGCTGCTGTCTTTTTCCACTTGTGAGTTTGGAGTGTTCTCCCAAGCGGCCAGTGTTCCGTCTTTGAGGCTCTTGTACGTGGGAATCCCACTGTGAGGCCACGGAAGGTTCAATTCTAGAAACTGGTGATTTGGAAACAACATGCTGTGCTGATCTTGAAGCTTCGGGGGGATTTAGAGATGATTCGGTTAGTTGCTCTGGCACCATAGTAAAAGACTTCTCGTCGTGAAAACCTGCAGCTGGGGCGGTGGAGAACCCCGTTGCTGCGCTAGGCTTGACAGACTCCTGCTCTTTGGCGACAGAATACGGCATTGACAGTGTCGGACGCTCGTTGTTCGCTTTCAAAGTCACATTTGCCTCTTGATTTGATTGCCCTAGCCTTGATGGAAATCCAAGCGAACCTCCCTGGGTGAGTTAGTGAGGTATATTTCCCATAAATAGTGGGCTAAAACCATACTTGGTCTGACATGACTGTGCTCTTTAGGGCTGTAGGAAGTTCCTCCCATTTCGATTTTTCTGGTACATCATCTTCGGCGTCATATATATTGTCACCAATTGCAGGAATGCCAGCTTCGGGTCATTTGAAGGCTCTCTCTGGAGAGGTAGAGTCACCGAGCGGTAGAGTTAAGGGAAGGTTCTGTCTTCCCAAGAGCAATTTCGTCCCGTTCCTCTCGGCCAAAACAATCCCATCTCCATTGAGCTCTTGGTTCCTTTCCGCGAATCCTTCTGGCTTCTGCCGAGTCATCGCGGTTTGCGAACGTAGAGGAGGCCCTTGTCCTGGAGCAAACTGGGAAAGATCTGCTGTGACCGCAATTTTCCGTATCTTGCTAGACAGAACTCCGGCATCTGCGTAATTCTCACTTCTAGTTTTGTTAATGAGCACGTCCATGAGTTGGCAGGAGGATTGACAGGCTTACTGTTTCCGTCGCTTCTCAGATAGGTGTACAACCGAGAACATCAGGGTCAGATTTCCTTGGAGGCTCGTTAATTGACTGTGGTAGCGTTTGAGTTTCTCCTCCGTGGATGGCCATCGTAGGCGCCGCCGCAGTGACATCGAGAGTGAGGCTGAACCCAGTTGGATTGGTTCTATGGTCTTCTTCGCCGGAAGCTCATAGTTGAATTTGATGAGCCTGTGCACCAGCTCTTGCTCGAAGTTCGAATGGTCATTTTTCCAAACAGTAGCTTCAATACGCCAGAATATCACTAAACATTGATCAGCTGTCCCCTTAACATCATCCAGCCACATTGGTTTGAAGAAAGTTGGTCCGCTCCCCGATTCAAGGCGCTCGCATTCTTCCTTCAAGAAGTGGTGAACTTGATTTAATGCTTTTGTAGTTGCATCGACCACAACTCGCAAAGACTGGAGGCCTTTAGGAGCCGATCGCACTTGAGAGACAACTTGGAAAAGAGCAGTCGAAAGTTGCACGCCCAAACTCGCGATTCCGACAACAGAGGCGGCGGCACCCAGGGCAGTGATGGGATCCATGCGATGTACGTCTTTGATCTCGGGATGTTATATTCTCAACATGGCAAACCGATTGAGGAGTGTGAAATAGATCTCATGAAGAAAAGGCTCAAAACCAAGTTCAAGGTGCGAGGCTGTGGCTTAGCGCAAAGGTCAGCTGGACTGTATTCAACGACAGGCCACCAGTTGTCGGTGGATGTTCTGATTCGTCAGCACTTCGAGGTACAGCCAGAGACAGACTTCAGTGGCGTACTTGCTCTAAATACAAGGATGACGGGCCATAGCTTCTGGAAGACTCAAAGAATAGTTCCGGACCCTTGAAGAATCATTAGGCCTTCCGAAGCAAAAATATGATTCAACTTACATGTAATTGTGTCGCAATGCTCCTGAAGTTAAGACTTACCTTGTAAGGATCCATAATAAGTCACATTAGTCGCCTCGCCCGCAAACATAGAACACTCTTTCTTGTCTGCATGACTTGTACCGTAGATATAATATCAGAGTATTATTTATTGCTGCGTAGTACACTGTGCTCAACCAACTAGTTCTTGAACGTACCGACAACCCATCGTTGAAGTTTTCACTATTTCTTTGACCTCATCTACATGCTTCATACTTATATATAGATCTCCTCGCTTGAGCCTCTCAGTAACCTCGAGATCCGTCAACACAGTGGCATTTCTCCGGCCATTGAACTTCAATTCGCTTGAGTTGAAGTAAAGCCGCTTACCATTTCCATATGGGATCCAGAACCACCAATCAATTCCGAAGCCCTGATTGGGGCTCCCTCGAGTCGGTCTTTCGACTTCCACCCCCTTCTCATCATCTTGTGTCCTATTGGGTCGCAATCCCGAAAGTACGCGAGCTGCTAGAGTCGAAATTTGGTTCCCTTTGACGGTGAAAACAACGATGCAAGTGTCGTAAAAGTCGAAGCTGCCTTAGAGCTACGAATTCATGATGCGCTTGAGATTATCGTGTCCCCAATGACTCCGAGAACATTTAGCTTGACTGTTCCTCCTAAGGTGCTCGCCGGTGGGTCATCAGTCCAGATGCTGTCAAGTGTAGGAAATACTTTCATGTCTTCATTGTAACTCCATGAGCCTCGGGGATGAACATAGTGTTGATACTTCGCTAATGCAAGCACGAGATTCTGTACTCGGATCCTCTCTTGGGGTCCAATCTGTCCTTATGGCCTTCCTTCCAGGCTTGCAAGATGTGGTCGTTCTCTGTCATCGATCAAATGGAAAAGGTTGACCTCAAGCCTATCCAGAGGATTTGCCAACCTGTCCACACAAGGAAAACACGAGTATCGGGTGTTTATCTAAGAGTCATGTAAGTGAGTACTACCGAGGATGTGCAACGATTGCACTTATTGCCCACAGAATCTTCCAAACAGATCCTGACGCTCTGGTCGAGGGATACCCAGGACTACCTGGCGAGTACCGCCATGGCGCGATGGAGTAGGAACTGAACCGGAAACAATGGTATCAATGATACAATTCTCTTTTGATCGTACCGCCCCGATCGAATAGTGGTACGCCAGCAGCCCTGATCCAGTAAGCAGAAAGAATAACCAAGTGACTAGTGTCACCCATGACAACATCGTAGCGTTGTATATTCGAAGTACAAGGAACTCGACTATCTTAACACCAGAAATCGCCAGGCTCATCCAGTCAAACCACGCGTGTCGAGCGGCTGTTTCATTGTGGTATGGATCCCTTCGATACATATACACCATCAAGGGTTCACCCAGCTCCGAAGGCGGTGTGGCTTTCAGGACATTCTGCGTCCGCTGGTTGAAGATTTGTACATCTCTTCTCTCAATATAGCCCATTGAATCTGTCTGCGGCAATCTCTCATGTCAGCTCTCTTGTAAGAGAGGGAGCCACTCACACCTGAATCTCACATTCAACACCTCGCGCAACTCCAGCCCTCAATCGATAGAGACTCCCAGGCCCATCTAGATCCAGCGATAACCCTACGGCCGCATCCGTTTGCGACGTTCTCACTCCCAATGAATCTCTAATCCACCCTGGGCCCACAGTCGCAACGCTAGGCTTCAAAATGCTCATGCCCCCAAATATGGTCATTGTGGGCTAAACTAAACCGGCTGGGCCTTTGCTGCCTAAAGCTAACGTTTCCGCTGCTGCGGGAGTTGATCAGTGAGGTGAGGGCTGCAATATCAATAAAGCCATTGCTAATGTTCCATGCCAAGGGAGGAGGTCCGACGGGCGGAGGGTCATTGGACGTATTCATCACTTTGAAGGGGCAGTTTCAGCAGTTTTATTCGTCGCAAAAAAGATATGTGGTTGTATGAAAGGTACTCACATAGAGGCAGACATTCCGCAATGCGATGCCGTGTACCTTGCACAATTGGGTGTTGAGACATTGCTTCAGCCTCACGAGCTAGCTCACAGCCTGAAATCTCTTCAGGGCCTGAAGGAAGGGCAGGGGGGGTTTGTACTTGTAGGGCGTCTCTGTGTAAGCCATGTGCGAGGTGGTGCGATTGATAGGCCGAGACGCGAATGGCGATTTTCGATGACCTATCTGGGATCAGTGCAGGCGCCGCTGCGAGGATAGTTTTTAGCAGGTCTGTACACGGTGTGAGACGAAGCGTGGTTATACAGTATCGCGAGTCTGCAGATTCAGGCTGTATGATAATGGTCACGTAGTAATACAAAACAAAACCGAAACTTGCAGTTGTTAAGCTCTCAGTCCACGGCAAACAGGCTCCATGAACCGCTTATTTACACTGCTAATCTCTCCAACTATTGTTAAGAGCCACTCGGAATGGTACTCGATTAATCAATATTTACCTGTAAGTTATACTTTTACAGTGGTTGTGTTTGTCGAACACGGCAGGTGGGGAAACCGTGGCAACTGCCCATCATGATACTAGCGCATACGGGGTTATCTTCGCACAGGTGCACTGATGACCCAACCCCAATCAACATTGACTAAGTGAAAGTGCCGGTGTCTCATTACTGGGTGGTAGGTTAAAGATAAGAGCTGAGAGCATGGTCAACCATGCAAGAAAGATATCGACATCTTTGGAGCATTTAATGGGTAAAACCTGGCCACAAGGCGACATCGACCTTGCACGAGCGAGTAAGACCTCAGCGCAATGAGTAATGATAATAGCTGGTAGTTTGTTGGTGTTGATGGGAAAGAACCGGTGCTGAGAAAAAGCAATCGCCTACTGACCGGATACTTTCGCCATAATGTAAGTTACCTCGAACGTAAAACAAGTGCAAGAACAGAGAGCGGCAAAATGAGTGCTGAAGAAGGAACTGAAAATTTGAATCAAATGTCAAAACAATTTCAAATAGCAACTAAGGAAAGGGGTTAAGATTGAATGAGCTTGTCAATTGAAGAAACTTGGTGGTCTAGAGAACCGGTTTGACGTTTGAGAACATCTCCCTGACCATAGATATTAGAATCTCCCCAATCAGAGAATCCTATTCGAAGTTGCCATACATAACGCCATCCATATGTTGACAGCCAAGGACTGCTCTTGCACGCCGTAAAACCAAGTAACTGCCTCCCACACATTATGATCTCGTGTAATGCTCATGATCGTCAAACATTCAAGAATTACTCCTCATCCTCATCCTCGCTTGCTTCTTCTTCCACTCCTGTTCCACTCCCGTTGGTCCTCTCATCAACCTCTTCCCCCTCGTCATCTTCTTCTTCCGCGGCTGCTCGGCTTCTCTTGCTACCTCGGCTTCTCCTACCCTGTCTCCGGCTGCTTGAAGCCTCCACCTCTTCCTCTTCTCCATCATCCTGCTCCTCTTCCTCGGCAGCTCGACTTCGTTTGTTACCACCGCTCCTTCGCCTACCCCTGAGGTACTCATCAGTCGTAGTGACGGCCTTCTGCCCCACAAACTGCTTTCCCTCCCAATTTTTATCGCACTTCGGACATTTCTTCCTAGGCCTCGACCTCCAGTATGACTCCAGGCAGATATTATGCAGCCTCGCCATGCACTCAAGATCCACACATCTCTGACCAATCGTGACAATCTCCTTGCAAGCCTCGCAGAACTTAATCCTCTGCCATTCCTCAGGATCCTCAGCATCGTTATACGCTTCAACAAGCCAACTCCGCAATTCCATCAACGCGCGCGGAGAAAGCCTGTAGAAGCCCTCCTTGCTCTTCTCCAGCCACTTCTCCTTCTCGAGGTTCTCCAACAACCTCTCAGCTTCACCAGAAGTCAGCCCTTTATCCGCTGCTTGTGACTGCGATCCCTCTCCCCCAACACTCTGTTGTCCGGCGCCTTTCCTAACTTTCCCTTCCAAAGCCTGCATACTCGTGATCGCCATCACTTCTCTCCGCCGCGTATTATGCGTCTCAAACATCGCATCCAGAAGCCGTTTGATGTACAGAATCTCTTCCGGTGTTCTGACAGTCGCCATCTGGGTCAAAGGATCGCTGGCGCTGTTCACGAGTGCCCAGATTCGCTCTTTGGTGATTTGATCGTGTGTGTTGCGGATTTCGTAGTCGAAGGGAGAAATTGCGTCTGCAGCTGCGGTGACGTAGGATTCGAAATCTTCTTGGGTTACATTGTCTGCAGTCTCTTCTCGTCCTGTTGTGAAGCGTCAGTTGGGCCAAGGTTAAGAATGATGAGGTCTACCTTGCTCCACGCTGAAAATCGCGGCTAGGACCTCCTTTCCTTCTTTCAAGGTCATGGTTCCACGAGCGAGGAAGGATTGGAGAAATGCGCGGTTTGCGTCATTATATTGCCCCAAAGCCGGGTCTTCATTATCGGAATCCATTTCGTTGCCGTTGAGATGGGAAAAGTTGAGGGTTTCTTGGATTTGGGAGACGCGATTATGCGGGGAGAAAACCAACGCGCCCGCGTTTTAGCGTGTTTAGGGGTCACTCAGTGCCTGTTCCGCCTGAAGAAGATATTCAAGTCACACTCAATGAATCTCAAGATTTGAAATTCATTCGACTAGAAATTCTGTAATTCATTGACTTTTGCTCCCTTTTTGAATTACCTATGTCACCGCCCAGAAGTAACGCACTCCATTTCCCGCAGGGCAGCACCTCAACCTCCAGTCGAACCTTAGAAACCATATCCCATTTTACTCCGTCTTCACGGTGACAATGTTCTTGTCTGTCAGACTCCAGTCAGTATGGTTGTCGGCTTTGTACGACTGAAATGGTCGCTGTTTCAACAGATATTCCCAGGATCTCTCAGTTGAGAGATTCCCGTACGCAAAGACTTCACTTGGGTGAGATGCCCTAGCTCTGGATGCTTCCAGAATCTAGACATCTCACGACCAAGAAAATGAGCAGGCACTTACAGAAAGCAACATAGTCCTTGATGTTCTTGGCCTTTTCCTTGGGCTCAGGATAGTACCAGGCGGCATTCTTCAACTCCGTCTCTGAGAACACATCAGCTTCGGCACATTCATTGGTCAGAGCGGTGCTCACTATCAAGATTGATTGTATAGTAGGAAGCGTCTCCCTTCCACGGGCACTGAGTAGTGTGGTCAGTCTTGGTCATGAGTTCCATCTTGACGGAGCTGCCGGGCGTGGTCAGTGAAGCTCTGACTTTGGTTTGAGCGTATTCCTTACGATGGTGGAAACTGAGAACTAGTCAGTAGAGATCAGGAAGCGCATCAATTGTTCAGACGTACGTAGATATTTCCTTCAACGACCTCATACTCGTCAGTCTCTGCAATAGTGCGTCCGGAGACAGTGGCAGTGGCCTTTCCTTGAGTCATTGTGTGTTTGAGACGTTGAATCTGGGAAGAGTTTAGTTTTGTGTTCTTGAGAGTCTGGATTGCTTTGATTCTTGAGAAGTTCATTGAAGTTTGTGATGCTTTAAAGGAAGGAGCAGTGCTCATGTAATGATGAGGGGTAGCTTGGTCACGTGAAAAGGTTGATTCCACATTACCCGGTGCCTGCAGTTGCTTTGTTTTTGATTCCATATATGTGGTTAAATCGTCTTTCAAGTTTTGTTTATTAATTCGGCTGCCACAAAGCCTCTCTTGCTGATGTGAGAAATTAGGTTGGTGGATGACGAAAGCAGGTGAAGGTGCCATTTCCTAAAATGGTGTCTCTAATCTCGAGTTTGTATTTTCTAAAGCCGACATGTCCAGCACATGATATTGTTTTCTCTTCTAAGCGGTCGAGCTCTTTCAGGTATAGTTCGTAATCAACGAATAAACGTCATGGAGCGTCTGTACCCCGTTTCAAGTGCGGCGTATCTGGAATCCTGATGACTAACTTGGTCGCGCTGGACTTCCCTTCTCTCAGTCGCTTCAATGCAGTTCTAGTCTCTTTAATCCGCCATCGATAACCTCATACGGCTAAATCTTCAACCAGTTCTCTTGCAACCATCTCCCAGTCAACCTAGAATACGCAAAGCCAAAGTCTTTCCCTCCAGCACCCATTCCTAATCTGTCTCTCACCTCTGGCTACCAATTTCTTCCATAAGCCTCCAGCCATGGTATTGTACTGCTCAGTGTCATCAGGAATATCAGTTCGATGACCACCAAGCACAAATGTAACCCTCCCAGTCTTCGGATCCATCGCATTCCAATAATTTGTCACGACTGCCATGCTCACTAATAGCATCAAAAACAAACTCCTCCTTCTCTCCGTTCAAAATCTTTTTGATCTCCCCCAAAACGGACTCCGGACCTCTGTGATAATCAATATTCACATCTCGCTTACTCCTATCAATAAGCGTCTCCACGAACGGCGGATCCCATTCCCAGCTACACAAATCAACAGATGCACATCCACAATCGTTGCCAGCCGAACCACCACAGCACCAACCGCACTCGTCGCTCCATATACGACCACCGGGTTTTCCGTCATCGGCATATCCCACGGTCCAGCAGTAATTTTCAACATAGCGAACAGCCAGATAGCAGCCATGAAACACGCCATCGGCACCGTCGCCGCGTCCTCAAATTTGATCTCAGGACCCAAATGAAATGCCGTCCAATTATACACAATAGCATATTGAGCATAACTTCCATGCGGCGCGCCCAGCTCATGAAGAGCAGCGACTCGGTCTCCAGGCTTGAAATTGTTGTCATGATGAATATGCGCGTATTATATCGGCACTGAGACTTGAGTGCCTTTGAGAAGTTGAGAGGTGAGTGAGAGTTCTTCCCTACACTAATTCTAGTCTAGTCAAGGGGAAGCACGCGAAGCTTTTATCATTGACGTGACAAACAGAGGTCTGATCGCTGGAATGCCATGCTTCACTTGAGGCTACCCTGACTGAGTTTTGATCTATGGATCCACGAGTGCCATGTTCCTTAATTCATCTCTCGGGGCGTCTGCTCCAAAGGGTTACGAGATCATCGGCTACACTCGCTTGCGGATCTTCTACGTAAGTGGATGAAGTTAAATTCAACTATTTTCCTAGCCAGCCGAGTGCGAAGCTGCAGGATGCGGGCGAGAATCTCATCAGAACGGGTAGTGTGCCACGAGGGTCAGGTTGAGATATGGAAATAGTTAATGCTGCGAGAGAGTTGTTAGTGGAGTTGCTTGCAGGCATACCTTGAACGAGATCTTGCTCTCAGAAGCTTACAACGTCCACAGGAGTTCAAACGGGAGAAATTTTAAGTTCTGATGCATCTTATTGAGTGACAACATCTTGCATTGTTCATCTGAAGCTACGATTTTGATACAGTGTTCACCCATTCATACCTCGCTTCCAACCCCGTTACGCATCTTTAAACACAGAGAGGCTGCGGTTGCCCCGGCTCAGTGTTATAAGCAATTCTCCCCGCGGGCAAGAAGAACAACGCAATGAGCGCCCCTCCCCTAGTCTGCGGATAATGATGCGTCCCTGGACCTGGACTCGTCCAGCCCGCTCCCTGCCAGCCCTGCATTCCCTTCAACTCCGCGCTCTTATCAATCTGCACCACACAATTGATCTCGCCGTACGGATGCATATGATATTGGCCTGAGAACTCGTCCTGACTGTCCATGTACACGGTCGTGATGCTGAAGTATTTGGTTTGACGAGATGGGAAGCATACTTTGCTGCGTCGGTAGTTGGGACCGGAGATCTCGGTGTTGGCCACCCAGCCTTCGCGGAGGCCTTGGAGGGTGAGGGAGCAGAGGTCCTCGTAGTAAGGATTTCCGGGACCGTATTCTCTATTGAGCTTTTCCTCTAAGGCTTTTCCGGGTGTGCTGGCAAGAGTTAATTGGCGTGAATAAGGATGAAATGGGAACGAACAGGTCTTGAACCTCATTGAAGAAGTCGCAGCAGCGAGATACAAGCTTCTTGGCTGTTGGGTGAGCCTCAATATCTACTTCCAGATTTCCTGATGCATCCATGATAGCAAGTGTTCCGGAAATAGATGTTTATCACAGATATTGTGATAAATATTGAAGTCAAAGAAAAGGTGAAGTCGAGTGGCCTCTTTAATCCGAATTCCCAAAGACGGGTTCAGATCAGACAGTCGTGATCTGGACCTTGAGAACACTTATAGACTTATGTGTCACACGCACCCGCAATTTCAAGCATTTGGTCTGCACTCTAAACTCGTCAAAATGCACGGGAGCTCTTGCGGCATGTTTGGTGACCCCAGTTCCGCCGTGTATTGGGGCTTACCCCGCTATGTCATGCAGTTGGAGGAGCCCGCTGATCGCCGGACTTTGCTCTCGGCTCGCTTTTCGGATAGCCTGCAGCGCAAGGGCCAAAAAGGGGTAGCGAGCGAGAAATTGAGCAATAGAGCAAATATCCAATGAGTTATTTCAAATCTTCGAGAATCATAATTCTCTAATCTTGCCGAGAAACTCAAATCCTGCCTGACGTCTAACTACCTTTGAGCTCAATCTATTGTAGATACATGCACTCAACGTTCGTGCCGTTAAAGATCTGCAGCATCTGCTCGTGACTTCCACATTTATACGCACCCTGATAATGCCAGCGCGGCCCGCGATGGCCGTGTATGGCTCGAGTGTGGCCCTTTGAGGCCTCTTGTCCCAACCATCAAGGATCAATAAAATTATAATTCCAGTCGTTCATAAATCTATCTTGCAGTCGAAGCATTCAGAGTCTGGCATTTCCCCCTTGCTTGATCCGGATGCATGTTTCTTCGTATAGCAGGTGATACGCACGCAATAGCCTTTGAATTTTACCTCAATCAACCAGTATCGTTCCAGTGTGGTACTTATGATCTCGTCAATTCGCCGTGGAATCACTCATCTCTGGATTATGAGCAAAGAATCTAGGTCGGCTTGGTTTAGACTGAGCATCCCCAGCTCTGGTCTTACACTTCTAAGGTCTATGAGGTAAGTAAATTAAATCTTCCGGCTCGGTCTGTGTAATGAGCGATGGAGCATCATCCTGAACTCTCCAAAACCGAATGGGCGGCGGGTATTCCAAAAGATGCCCAGTCCATTGACTTATCTCGCCCTCCCACCCCAGCCAGGACTAGCTCGGGAATCCTTGCCTCCGACGTATGACTTCTTATGATGCCAAAGTACAGCTTCATGGAAACTTTGAACAGGTACCCCCCAGAAAAATCCTTTCAGATAGAAACATGTCTTGAACTGGGTCAGTATAGCACTACCGGCATTCAAGGCATCGAATGCGTATGAGAGTCTCCTCGAATACTCCTGCACAACCTCACCATATCTATCCCTAAAATGTCTTATCTTCTTCTCACTCTCCTCTGAAAAGGACCGGAAAATGCCGAGGGCGCTCGCTGATAAGGGATCCATATTTACGCCGCGGCCAATTGCGTTGTGTGGATCTTCGCCGTAGCAATTGTTGGCACTTTTCTTGAGCTCCTCGTAACCCATCTGGTGAAGCACCGAGCTTGTCTCATCGAGCGACTCGCAGCACTGAAACAGCTTACACTCAAAATGGACCTGATCTATTGTGAAGTAGAGACAGCCGGGGAAAGAGGTGTCTCCTAGTATGTCTATCCGCGGCTTGCCCATGTTGAGCGTTCGATCTGCTGTCTTAGTGTAATGTCGGCAAGGTCAATCTGGACGTCTTGTTCCCGACCCCAAATTCCAGTTGATCTCGTACTTGAGAAGTTCTTCTGGTTCGGACTCGAGGCAAACCTGATTCAGCGGATTCAGCACTCAATCGATAATAGTTGCCCATGCTTCACAGTATATGAGATTCATGATCGCGATTTGTTGTTCCTTGTGGGTGTGATCCGCTTGATCAATGCATATCTATATTGTGAGACATTGAACTGATTCCGCGATGATAAGCAGAGCTTACTGAATCAACCCAAAGATACCTCTTCCCTAGCTTTTTGGTAACTTCCATAGCCTCTTTAGTTGTTGGAGGGACTCTAATCAATATATTTCCTGACTTCGAAACATTTTGCTGAGGGATGCCGCAGGCGTAGCTTAGACAGAGATATTCGACTGGACAATTGAGGGTGAGGAAGCTGTGGGACGATATAGAATCTATATAGAAGCCTATCCCGAAGAAAAAAAAAAATTAATTAATTTAATTTAAATTTCCCTTAGCCATATATAATTTTAAGCCTTCTTAAGTTTTTCTAGAATATAAGCTTGTACTGTTTAATGTTTAATATATTGTTATTTGGCCAATATAATAAATATAGTAGACTTATTGTTACAATATAATATGATAAGAGGTGGCTCTTATTGCGATATTATCGAGGGGGGGTTATTGGATCGATATTATCATATCGATATAGTGCGCGACACTGAAGATAGCCTTAAAGGGTTGAATTTCCTCTTCCGTCTTGAGCTGTTAAACCTAGTGTATGTCAAATTGATCGGTCGTGGAGCTTTACCAAAGTGGCGTCCAATTGATCCATTTCAAAAGTCTGGGGTAAAGAAGTGCAATATGTCGAAGATTGAGGCTTTGAGATCGTCACCTGACTCGTCCGCTTTGGCTCTCCAGTTTTCGGCTTGCTCGGATTGCGCATCCCCAGGTTTGTCGCTCCTCCTTGACCATACACAACAACAATGCTGATTTTACCTTAGGACCGGAGGCTCACATATGCTGGTGCTCGACGCTCTCTGAGGAGCAATTTCATGATCTGCCGCCTCCAAAATCATCTATTACCGGCTCCACCCCTTAGAACTGAGCACGCGACACCTTTCGAGGGCACTTTCGAGACTCAATTCAGCCCACCATCTCGGTGGAGGGATAGAAGAATCCATGGAATATTGCTATTGGGTCTACGTGGTTTCGTACGCAAAGCAAATGCAGAAAAATTTCGGCCAAAGTCAGATTCCGCGACCTCTGCTTTCACTTCCACACCCGCAGAATGGCATACGAGCACTGATGGTGACTGGAATACTGCATTCCAACAGCCGATAGCTCCCCGTATGATCTGGGCCTTTCATGCGATGAGTCCCGACCATGTGGCACGCTAGAGAATCCTCAGACTGCCTCCATGGTGTCTGCGATCATGAAGGTGTACGGTGACTGATCATGCGCGACGGGGCGTCCACAAGGTCAAGGCCTGCTGGGCACTATAAATACACCTTCAGAGCCGTCGCCAGAACCATATTCTATGGCATTTCCTGGCAGATGCAGAATATTGAACTTTCTTCCTTCGTTTGTGCCTCACCGGAGCTTCACGAGGAGTCACCTTCATACCTTTTTACTTCACGGACTCGACGAAAAGCTTGTTTCGACTTCTACAAAGATCTTGATGGCTGCGGGGAATGGTCAACTTGTACGCCAACGATTTTCCCGCACTGCATAGGATTGTCTCAATTCTCAGTATCGGATTTCTACCAAACAAAGCGACATTCCCCTCCATCGAGACCGCTGGCCACACATGATCATCTGGTGATGTTACCCAGCGTATCCAGGAGACTAAATGAGATTCAAGTGAACCACGAGTGTGCGGTTAAGCAAGTCCCGTTCGAGCTTCCCGTGGAAAGACAAGTGTTTCTCACTTTTCAAGAACCACTTTCATTGATGATCACCGCCATTTTTGTGTTGAAAGTGGACTTTGATCCCATTTGGATGTTTGGTAGAGTTTGAGACTTCGCAGAGAGTTCCTGCAATTTGTGTATCTTCTAAATTTTGGCCTCTTTGCGTTTATGTAATGCTCGCATTAACGCTCCGGCAAGTTCGGAAGCGACGTCACTATTAAAGGGTTATACCTGAACTTCGATCTTGAGCCTCCATTACACCGGTGCCTATTACCATTCGATCAGTCTCCTCATGCCATCATTGCTGTACACCATCCGAGCCAGTCTACAAATCCGATCATAGTCCGCTCAATCCAGAAATACCAGCGATACTTCATCCAGACCCAACCATATGGATCATCATTATACTTCAAATGGCTTCCGTTGCTCTTCGGGAAGTCACCCAGTGTCTTGATCCCTCCCTCGACCTCGACATCCAGGAAATCCACCAGTCGCTCCCACTTCTCGCTATCAGTCTCGTTTAAATCGTCGATAACCACCTCCATTCCACGGCCTTGCATCTCTGGTATCGCAAAAAAGGCTCTCACACTGCTTAAATGCTCCAAATACGTCTTCAGAAAAATGCCTTCATTGCCGTCGACCTGGTAGCCTCCATAGACGGTCTTGTGTCCTTCCCACAGCTTGGTTTTCGCATGCTTTCTCATGCTCTTTAACCACACATGCTCATTCCTCCGCAAACTCAGTACAAACTTCGAATCCGGGTATATTTTACTCATATTCAGATAGACTTGCGGTAAACACCAAGGTAGGTCCTCGAAAGCCTGGAATCTTTGCGACTCTAAGATGAGTGGCCACAGGTTCGGAGGGTGGAGGAGTGCTTGGTGGGAGAGGTAACGTGACCAGATATCGAGCCATCCGGATCTGGTGTAGTTGAGCTGCTCCAGAGCATCACCCAAGGACGTGGTACCCGTTTTTGAAAGCCCAATCACAAAGACTTTGGGTTTCGTGGAAAGCGCGCTGGTGGCTCGCGGAAAACCCATGGCAGTAAAAAAGATCACGTGGAGGACGAGGAAGGGGAGAAAAAGTGACGTGGAGAACATTTTGGAGTGAGTCGTCCCCGTGGGTATTTTCTGAGTGGTTTCAAGGTTGCAAGTGCCTCATCTATTTCTCTGTCAATAAAGCGCGACAGTGTGGGGATAGGGCTATCATTTAAAGTCTGTTGGCCCCAGCCATCAGAGGTCGCAGGTCGTCACGAGGTGTCATAACGTTCGACGAGTCAAGGGCCTGGCAGAGCTAAACATGCCCGGCTAACAAGCTGTCATTGGGCCCCGATGTGTAGGTTGGGGAAATATGTCTTGGACAGTGTTTTCCCGGTTTTTTACAATCTACTTTTGTCTTAGTTGGTTGTTTCCACGCGAATGATATTTTACTGGAGTCATCCCTTCAATTTTAGGTAGCAGCACGATGAGATGCTTCCTTCATAAGAAAGCTCTCGCGCCACTATGTTCATCCTGCTCTATATCTCACGTGCTCTGGGTTTATTAATACTGTGGCTCGTCTGCTTTCTCAACTCTTTTCTGGAAAAGTTCGATCACCAGATCTGCTCCTTTTCGATGTCTGTGTTCTCTTGGTGCTCCAATCGTTGCGGAGGCCTTTCGATCTTCGCGCTCCTGACCCTCGTCATTTGGGTCCTGTCAAAAGAGGTTATCGATGGGACTTCGTACGAACTTCGTCAACAATCTAGCCATCGCCTGTTAACGGCGGCGCACGTCCTAGCTGCAGGAGGTTCTGGAGTTTGGAAACATGTGCTTACATATTACTCCCTCCTCATCCACGCGCTTGTTATCATCTTCCCCCTTCGGGCTTGCTGGGCAATTTGGGAGTTGACCAGCAGCCTTCAAAAGACAAATTTCAACGCCTGGAAAAGACCAACTTTGCCCAGAAAGTGGAAACGCTCGTCGGCGTCGCTTTCAGAGTCGGACAGCTCGATTTCGCAATATTCACGTTCATCGAGCGAGGATGGCGGCTACTGGGACTCGGCAACAGAGAGCGAGGACGATATGGAACCTGTCATTCACGTCATCCTGATCCCCAACTACAAAGAGGATGTAGAGGGTTTACGAGAGACGCTAGATGTCCTAGCATCCCACCCTCAAGCAAAGCATGCCTACGATGCAAGTTACCCTCTACCCCCTCACGGAATTTAAGCTCACACTTGATACAGATTTACCTCGCGATGGAACAGCGAGAAGTTGGAGCGGAAATTAAGGCATCGCACCTGATCAACAAGTTCAAGGGTAGCTTCAAATACATCACCGCCACTTTTCACCCGAGCGACATCCCGGGCGAGTCACCCGGAAAAAGCAGCAATCTGAGCTGGGCAGCGCGTGCCGCGAGCGAGATGTACGGGGTGGGGATGCGGAAGGATGTAATCATTACCAGCATTGACGGTAAGCAAGATTTTCGATATTGTGTGTCTGGATTTGAGATCTCTCGGCGGTTTTCGTGTTACTCTTGGCAGGGCAGTGGGCAGCTCCCTCTCGTTTGGCATGGCATGTGGGCGCAAGGGTGAGTTTATCTGACTGCGTTGCGCATTTCTCGGCATAGCGGCGCATGTCCCACCGCCTGCAAGCGCAGACAGTCCCATTTTGGTATGTCATCCCTTTCGCCATTATGGTTGTATTCAAGGTTAAAAAAACACTTGATATGTCACTGGCATTTCGGGTGGGTGCTCCCGGTTGCTGTGTTGCGGAAGCATTCTGTCGTTTACGCGTTCTTGTGGCCGATAGCCTCCGTCTACCGACCCGCGTACAGAGTCGAATGCGCAGTATGACAGTTCCATCTCAAGTGACATATCAGAGCTTACTGCACCTCGCAACACCTCCTGTACTGTACCTCATATTCTGCGCTATAATTATCATTTTTTGTGGTCGCGATAATTTGAATATTTCCTTGATACATTTATTGCACGATAAGCAGATTTTCTGCAAAGTGCAGATCGATTCGCTGCCATGAAAAACGTGTTTTGTTCATTGGAGTTTGTCTCGACGTTGCAGCTATCATGAGGATCACCAGGCTGGAGAGTGTGGCATGGGAGGGGTCGCCAAACGGCCAGTCGCAGGCGCCAGAGCACCAGCAATGCCGCAACCGAGTCTTTCCATTGGCTCATTTGGAGAACATCGCTAACTCGGTATGTGTTTCACAACCACAGCGGACAGTCACCTGTCCTGGAGATATTTCTCAGAGATAACAGCGCTGCACCTGGCAGCCCGCGACACGGCCTCGACGACCCTCTACGCGGCGCCAATCATCTTCGACAGAAATGCACATCAGGTGCCCGGCATCGTGTGCATGGCAGATGTGCTGTGGTGCGCAGCAGGTCTGTCAGGGCAGTTCCGTGGCTCGAGCATCTGCCCGCCGACCTCTGTCTACAGTGTCCCACTCGAGTTAGCAGATCGTGTGGGTGGCTGGGACGTCGGTCCCGAAGCCATCGGCGAGGACCTTCACATGTATCTCAAGTGCTTCTTCGCATTGAACGGCCACCTGACAACCAAGACCATCACCAGCCCTGTAAGCCAAACCAACGTCACAGGGTCCGGAGGCGCTGGCCTGGTAGCATACTTGGACGCCGTTCATGCGCGATACAGGCAGGCTCTTAGACACATGTGGGGTTCTCTCGACAGCGGATACGCCTTCATGAAGACTGCTGAGGTCTGGCGCCGACGTAATCGCTCCCTCGCTATCTGTCGCCCCTTACACACCGCATACAATACCTGCAACAGCAACAACAGTGCGGAGAACCCCTACGTTGACGAACTATTGCTTGAACAGCAAATGGAGCGCGGCGAAGGCGACTTCCCCCTCGCGGTCCATGTGCCGCTGGAGCCTCCGCACTGGCTCAACATCTTCCTGCTCTTCCATCGCCTCTTCGAAGCACATTTCCTGCCTACACACATGAGCATCCTAGTCATTGCCTCATCCATATACCGCGGCTACGTGCCGCCGGACACGGGACTTGGAGGTGTGAGCTGGACGTTTATCGCTACTGACATCCTACGAGCAGTCGGTCTCATTGCTTTACTCACGTACTTCTACAGCTACCAGAAATACCACCGAATCTGCGTCGAAGCAAGGCAAGCTGAGATGGCGGCAGCGGGTTTAGCTGAGGGGATGAGAGGCAGCTTCAGCAAGAGAAGCTGGCGCAATGTCGTGGATTGTGTGTGGATCCCGTTTGTTGCTCCGTTCTACGGTTCGATTCCAGCAGTTCACGCTCAATTGAGCCATTTTTGGACACTGGATTTGCTGTATGTGGTGAGTAGGAAGCCGAAGGGGAAGAGTGAGTTGAAGGCTTGAGACCGTGTCTTTGATCGGAATGTTTCTTGATCGGAACGCGCGTTTTTGGGACCTAGCGGTAGTCTTGTTTTTTATGGAATTTCTCGTGGCATGTGCGGCGGTTCGAATTTCCACTGTCGCATCAGCGTTTGCATTGCTTTTTTATATATTTGGGGGTTGTTGATGATTTGGTAAGTGGTGACGAGGTGGTAATTGTACGCAATGAGGACCATAACATATCACACATGGTGTATATACTCAACTACCGTAGAGCACATTAATGGCATTGCATATCGCTGGCTACACTCAAACCTTGTCCAAAAGAGAAAAATAGCTTCACAACCAATTCAGATTCATCGCTGACCTCAACTCATCGTATCGTGATTTCAAAGTTACACAAGTTACCGGTCGACGATGTCAGCGGCGCACCATCCCTCACTCCCGTCCGCCAAGATTCCGTCTCGGCAGCGAGTACATGCGAGCAAATGGCATCGAGGGAAATAGCCCGAAAGGAAGACCTTTATAGCATGCCGCAGGTTTCACCTGGACGTTAAGGAGGATGCGGCATGTAACAGACTGAACGCTGATAAAAACTCCTCTTATGGCTTGAAGACTTCCCTTAAGACTTATTGACTCAAAGGTAACTAGGGCTAGTTCGAAGTGCTTATTTGTACTTATAGAGAAAACATTAGAGGCGGGCCTTAGGTAATGTCTTATAATAATATTAAGCACTTATATAATCTCGTCCTTTAACTTAAGTAAGTTGCTCGTATAGCTAAAAGTTATCAGGGCAGCGGTTCGGGCCCTACCCTGACTCCACGCTATATCATGT
>AYLM01002013.1:0-36472 GCA_001625345.1 Cairneyella variabilis | reverse complement strand
TCTTCCGTCTCTAGCTTTAGATCTTTATACAATAAGCATTCGATCAATTAAGTTTTCACCCTTTTGCCCGCGCCTTCATATAGATACTGTAGCGAAGTTGATTTTAAAATGAAACCTTAAGCTATTGAGAGCTTCTCTTAGTATATAAATAGTATTCTTATTGACCTCTTAAAAAGCCTCTCTTTTCGCGTCTTGAAGTCTTCTATCTCTTTCCTTAAGTTCATTACATCTGCAAAAGGAAGGAAGGAAGGAAGGAAGGAATAAAAGAAGACCTTGAATCGTTACTAATCTTAAACACAAATTCATTAATTCAGACTACCCTGCCAAACCCTGTAATAACGGAACCTAAAAACAATTCAATCATTACAGTTAGAGACCAACTGATAGCAATTAAATAAAAGAGACGTATTAATATCGGCCTCAACATATAATCAGGGTCTAATCCTTAAATCTTAAAATCTGTATACTATAGTATATCAACCCCTTTATTTATATTAAAGAGACCTAAGAAACGCGCACAGTTCTTAGGTTCGAGATTAGAGACTGAACATAACTTAACGTCTTTTAGGCTTATACTATTCCTATATAGATTATCTCTCTTAACGTCACCCTCTCTTAGTTGTTGTCCTTTACCTATTGTCACGGTTAGCCCTCAGCTTACCGTTGCCGCCTCGCTTAACTAGCCGAACTGCAGAATAGGGGAACTTTCTAGACCGCGCAGGAAGGAAGCAGCCTAAGCAGACATTAGTTTGTGTATTTATTCTGAGGCTTTGCCCTCAAGCTTTCCTTTTCTTCTTTCCTTAGTATAGAATCGTCAATAGATCTGATTCTACAATACTCTTCGCAGAGCCCTGATTCCAGAGCCGTGACATAATTAGCCTTAATCGAAGCTGTAACTAAGACAAGATATGGGGCCTATCGACAATAGCATCTCTCAGCCATCTACTATCGGACCTGTAAAAGAGATGAGAGATCCTGTGGCTCATATTATTGGAGGCAAGGAGCGAAGACAAGGGACTAGATGGGAGACGGTACTTATGCCATTCTTCTGGGCTAATGGCTCTGTGGAAGACAAACAAGGCGAGAGTTTACTGAACTAGGACACCTTGCCAGGGAGGCATAGAAAAGCATGAGAAAGTATGACCACACGTTGGAGATCAGCACGATTAGGTCTAAACTGACCATATTTCACCTGGGCATGGTCGTGAAGCTAAGGAATTCGCCTGGGTGAGGAGGGAGTGAATAGATGCTTGTCATACGATAGGAGCCGCTTGAGTCCTGGGAACTGCTCTGGTCGTAGAGGATGCAGAACGACTTGTGTGGAACTAGTAGTTCGATCAAAGGATGCAAAACAAAAGCTCTAACTTTTTCCTCAAGCCAATAAATTCTCCCAACATGTCAACAACAGCAATGCACACCTACTGTCTCCAAAAACCTAACAAATCTGCCCCTCAGTGCTCCTCTGATAATCCCTCAGCCGCCTCAAATCATCTTCGCTCTCGTTTTCCTTACTCCAAACTGGCATTCCAATCTTCTCCTCCAAATACTCCGGCCATCCCTTCCCAAACAGCCCAGCTAGCTCCATCTTCCCAGAGACCTTCAGCTTTCCCAGAGCCTTTACGAAATTCACATCCATCCCGGCTCCAAAATGGAGACCTTCTTCATAGCAATCAAGAAACACATATACGTATTCCAGATCAGTTGCTTCAATGGCAAGTTTGTTTAGAAGTTTGCACCATTCAGGACCAGAGCTATACCCATCTGCTTTGTCGCCCAACCACCCGACTCCAGTTTTCTTGTACACGGCGTGAGGGAAAATCCGGAGGGATCTGAGATCGGAGGTTTTTTGAGGGCCCAAATTTTGTAGAAAAGTCAGAAAATGGGTGGCATTTCTTACAAGCCACTGGGCATCTTGAATCTCGTTCGATGGAAGCAGATGGGAGGTGCTGGCAGGAGATTGGGGTTTTCGCGACATGGTTTCATTGGTTTGGAAGTTTGGAGTTGTATAGAGGAAATAAATTGGGAGATTCGGGGTATTTCTAGAGGAATGGTACTTCTTTGCATTCTTTTCTCCGTTTGCAAGAGCTAACAGGCCCTTGCATGCAACCCCGTTCGGTTTGGTCAATCAGCCGCAACCTATCCGCTTTCCCACCATATCGCGTGTCGATCATCTCGTCTTCGTTCGATCTGGTACAGCAGATGTAGTCGTGGAGACGAGAGATTGGCGAGAGCCCTACTGTATCTACATTATCGTGCATGTTGTTTATCATGATATCGAGCTATGGCAAGAATCCGATTCGCGTCCACGTATTCGTGAGAGTGGTTTCTATGAGGCAGATGCATCAGCAGTCTACGTGGCAGTTTGTTACTTTCCCAAAACTTTGCTTGATTTAGGGTAGCGTGATACAGCAGCACCTAACGCATCAAATATCCTAGCTCTGATAGCTACTTGAACAACCCCAAAGAAAAGCGCAATGAAAGCCGTAATGATGCCCAGTCTTCGCTTCGGTTCACTGACCGAAGTAAGTGTCCATAACGGGCCAACTAATATACCAAATCCAATCAGAGCAACGAGCCATAACGGCAGACCTTCCGCTTTTTTTACCATCCTGCTATGTTATTTTCTTGTTTTCTTGTTTCGAATTCGTTATCGACTAAGCAATGCGACGCGTGATTATCTAATCATTGCAGACATCCCAAGTTCCTAGACATCTTAAGTATCTGGATATCTCAACTTTCTAGATATCTCAAGTTCGTAGAGACTTCAAGTAGAGTATCTTAAGCGATGGCGTAAAATCAAGCTTTTCATTTCTCATTATTCATTTGTGCTGCTTCTATTTACTCCACAAATTTTTGCCACGCCTCGCGATGCCCTTCGAAATCAGGAAATGAAACTACCCCTTGCATACCCCTATATACATTCACAACTCCTTCTTCGACTCCTCCTTCCCCTTCGGCGCCGCCTTTGCAATATAGCTCTTCCCAATAGCAATCGTCTCCGCTTGACCCTGTTGACGCTGCCAGAACCGCTCCTCTGGCGTACCACGGCCCGTCAACGTCGACTGTCTCGCATCCTCCTCAAGCGTACTCCGACGAATCTTCTCCCCAGCAGCAATACCACCAGCCGCCGCACTCTCCGCCGCTTCTTGGCCTAGACTCTCCTCAATATACTGCTTCCTAAGCAAGAACCTCTCCTGCCTCTCCTTCTGCAACCCAGGACTATCAATCTTACTCAACGCCAATCTGACAGCACGTTGAGCTACGAGGTAGATGTGTTCGCAGAAGAACATAGCAAGTAAAAGACCCCAGGCTTTGATGTTCCATGGTGTGCCTTCGGGGCCTAAGCCATCGCCGCTGAAGAGGTAGACGAGAGCTGCGGATGAGAGGCTTCCGAGCCAGGAGAGGAAACCGAGGGAGTCGAGCCAGGGACCGATGGAGTCGGCGCGCCATGGAACGGGGCGCTGGGTCTCGAGGGCGATTTTGACGGCGTCGCCGCGGAGCTCGATCCAGTTGTTTATTAGGAAGGAGAGGGGTGTTAGAGGCCAGATGACGGAGAAGAGGGAGAGGTAGCCTGGATTCTATTAGAATATGTTTAAAAAGGAATTTGGATTGACCTACCGAACTGAACAATCATCTCTCTGAAATCAGTAGTGACATCGTACGCTGGCAATTCTGCCTCATTCCTAACACGAGCCAAGAAAGCTGCCTCTTCGGGATGATCATCTGCCGTAGGGCTCGCCGCACCATTCTTCTTCGCAGCACGATCTGCTTGAACCTCCTTGACCTTGCGGAAGGCTTGGCGCTGAATATAGGGGACTGCGACCTCGGTGGCAAAGTTGACGATTTGTGCGGTTACCGTGAAATAAATCATCTGTTTCTTCAGTCTCTCTGGGTTGATTTGGAATCTGGCCTTTGGTGCTGTCATATGCTTCTTATCGTCCGTAAATGGCTTGACGACTATTTGGAAGACGTCCAGGTACGGGACGAGAATGGAGGCGAAAGGGACGTAGACGAAGGCTGTCAGGAAGATGGGAAGGTAGGAGGTAATGAAATTCAGGACGAAAATCTTAGAGATCATGGCCGCCTCATACGCTGTCGAAGTTAGGGTAGGCTTGGAGCTTTTAGCGGGGAAAATGCTTACAATCTTGCGTCTCATAGTTCTCTAGATCTGTCAGTCTCGAAGCGAATTCATGAAGAAGAGTCGAGAGTGTGGGCAATCCGGCGGTGAGAATGACGGTTGGTAAGAAGACCTAGCCTCGTCAGTATTATTGGGTAAAAAAGCATGTACTATCTACTTACGAGGTATCCCTTAAACGGACCATTATAGACTTCTGAAAGGAAAATCTCAATTGCAAAACAGCCAGCAATCAAGCTTCCCAACACGAGTGACGCAGCAATTGCGAATGGAATTTGCAAAAGCTGTCGAGACAGTCTTTTGATAGGAGAGTAGACCTTGATGTCCTCGCCGGTAACCGGATCTTTCACAATGCTCTCATGCCTGAACGCAGGTCGTTTGTGTTGAATCTTTGAGACACCACGAACTCCCCATTGAACAGCAAGATCCGTCTCTTGTTTCTTCCAGTACTCGATGAAGACCACACCCCATAGAGAATTGATGATTGCGTAAATTGGGGAGTATTGGCCTAGGAGAACCCAAGCACAGAACCCAAATGCTGCAGGAAACGTAATGAAGAGGAAGTATGATTGGAGGAAGGCAAAGTAGAAGGCGATCTTCTCTCCAAATCTGTTTCTGATGGCATCAAAGTGTTTTGGTGTAAGGAAGTACTTGGAGCTTATGTCCTTGAGCCACGCCTTGTTGAATGTATGGTCGTGGAGAGCAAAGATTGACTCGACACATTTCCACTCTCCGCTCTTTGGTGTAATTCCCGCACCTCCTTCGTTTTGTGGCCTGGTGATTAACAGATAGGTGAGTCGCAGACATTCTGCTTCGGTGATAGGTTCTTTGTTCAGGCTGGCTTGCATGTCCTTCTCCGGAGCTGCGGACCGGACACTGTAGAGCCAGTCCTGGACTCGGGATCGGTATACCTCTGCCTTCAACTGTCTCTCTGATGCCACCCTGACGAAGATCAGGACCGCACAATTATCTCCATTCCGGACCTCCGTCCCGAGGCCAACGTTGTTGAGTGCTTGAATGAGCTTCACGAATTGCTCTTCCGCCTGAGTCTTGTCTGCGGAGAGTTAGCAAGGTCTTGACGGATTAAATAGGATTGGCAGACTGACTGATGGTTGCAAATCGGAAATCAATCACATAATCGACACTGTAGGACGTTAAGACATGTCTCAGAGTGGATGATCGCGACGTACCCGAAGTTTGTGTGCAACGCATTGCCCAAATTTGGGTTGGCCTCGTGGACAGACTTCGATTCAGCCATGATGAAGTTGTGAAAAAGGCTGTGCCCAGCCAGTAAGGAAAAGGTATAGTCGCAGAGGCCAGCGAGGCCGAAGTCCAGAAATTCAGAGTCCTTGAGGAAGAAGGAGAAGTTAGCAGTTGAGGAAGTAAAAGGGCTAAAGAGGAAAGTTGGCAACCCCTCCAGCCGCGTTGAAGGCACTAGCAGCTATCAGGATTGTCTCACATCCATGACGTTGTTCGCTTAAAGCTCTGCTTCGGGGAGCTACCCCTGTTGACGATCCGATCACCCCGCTGCAGCCTCCTGAACTGCGCCGCGAATTCGTCCAAACATGGGATTCAACTCCATGTTTCTTCACTCTCTTCAAGGTCGTCGGTGACCTTTGGTCTGAAGCTCTGCTTTATACATCAATGCCGTTTCCTTGTTGTTAATTGATGTTCACTGCCGGCCCTGACGATAGTTCATCACCAGCCGTTCCCTCGGGCTTTCGTGTCCTCAACGTGAGAGGGATGGCGAACCCTATCCCACCCAAGCGCAAGACTCAATGGCCTTGGTCACGACGAGAAAACATCTGGGATCCTCCCACAGCTCTCGATGATCTACTCGACTCTCCTCTACGATGGTTTATCAGCACTCTCTACGCCATCCTTCTTCATATCCGCGGCGCACCTTACAAGCCTCCCCGAAATAAACCAGTCATTAAGGTCATCTGCCTTTCCGATACGCACACAAATACCCTCTCGGTACCCAATGGCGATGTTTTGATCCATGCGGGCGATTTGACGAATGCTGGCACAGTGCAGGAGATTCAACCGCAGATCGATTGGCTTGCCTCCCTGCCACACCGGGAGAAGATTATCATTGCTGGGAACCATGACAGCTATTTTGACCCTAAGTCCCGAAAGCTAGAAGACAAGGGGAAGAAGTTGAATTTCAAGGGAATCCATTATCTGCACAACCAGGCAGTCACATTGAAGTTCAAGGGTGGGAGGAAGTTGAATTTCTATGGATCGCCAGATATTCCTAAGTGTGGAGGAAGTGACTTTGCGTGGGTACTCGTGCCGTTTGTTAAGTAAGAATCTGACATGAATCGCAGATTCCAATACGACAAGGAAGATCCTCCATGGAAAAGCCGCATCCCTGTCGAAACCGATGTCCTCATTACCCACACCCCTCCTAGATACCATCTCGACCTTAATCTCGGCTGCCCAGGACTCCTCGAAGAGATCTGGAGAGTCAAGCCACGACTCCATATCTTCGGACACATCCACTCGGGACATGGACGCGAAGCTGTGTTCTGGGACGAGGGGCAGCAGGCATATGAGAGATTAATGGCTAGGAAGAAGGGAGGGATGCTGATGGATTTCGTTCCAAGCTTGGCTTGGATTGATGCCTTGAAGGTGTTGTGGTTTGGTGTCAAAGGGATTGCGTGGCAATGGCTGATGGTGGGACCTACGGGTGGAAAGGGAGGCTTGATGGTTAATGCTGCGTTGGTGTATCAGAGCACGACGGATTTGGGGAATCCAGTGGAGATAGTAGAACTATAAGCTTGTTGGTAGATCTGAATCATGACATTAGATGGGATTTTCGGCAGAAATTTTCAGAAAGTAGAGAGAGTGTGAGGTAAACTCCTCGCATGTGGGATCCTTAAGCGAGAAACGATAGGGGTAAACAGTCGAGCTTGCTTCTGGAAAGCCCGGACGGAAAGAAAAATAAAAAGCCTACTTCACCGTCTTCGATTGCGTAGCAAGTGCTGGCCCCAAATGTGGCAAGAGGGACTATATTGCCGCACACTAGCAAGAGTAGAGAGAAAGGAATATACCCCAATCAGGAGAGGAAACCAATACTACATGGTCCAATGGCAATTTGTAATCATTCATCCATTCATCTATCCAACTCAAGAATATTTCTAGAATCTCTAAACTCAGTCCTAACACGGGACGAAAATAACAATACCAATCCAGCCGAAGTGATTGGCCCCCACCACCCCGAGCTTTCCCCGCAAAACTTTCCCACTTGCCGAGCAAGCTGAGAAGACCTCTCTGAATTGCAAAATCACAATTCTTCCTCAACTTTCAAGTTATATGGATGCTGCCATTGAAATAGTCGAATATTCTGGGCACGAAATACAATCATAATATAATCCAGCAAAATTTTCGTCCAGTTGTGCTCAAAAAATGAGACATCTCGCTGCCCTTTCGACCGAAAATAGCGGCCATTCCCACATGCCGGCTAGACCCGCATCAACCTCTCGTCATAAAACCACCAGCCGCTTGATATTCCCGGCGACTAAATCGGAGCTCCATCGCTGTTTGAATATTGCATTATCTCTGCGTCTAGATCTCGTCTTCCATTTTTATACTCTTCTTGCTTTCCCTCTTTCCTTTATTCCTCACGATAAGATACCTCGGCAGTGCCAGCATAGAAGTCAACGGCAGAGACTAGCAAGATGCCTTTGAACGGAGAGGAAATCGCAAAGCACAACTCGCGTGAGTCGTGCTGGGTCATTGTGCATGGCAAGGCGTACGATGTTACGGAGTTCTTACCTGGTCTGCCCCTCTCAAGAATGCGTCGTACGACCCATTGAGCTGATTGAGGAGTATAGAGCATCCTGGCGGCCCCAAGATCATTCTCAAATATGCCGTATGCGCCTTTGCAACCTCTATACCATATCACTGACAGGACGCAGGGCAAAGATGCAACTGAAGAGTTCGAACCCATCCACCCTCCCGACACTCTCGATAAGTACCTTGACAAGTCTAAGCACTTAGGGGAGGTGGATATGAACACAGTTGAGAAGGAAGAGAAAGAGGCAGATCCAGAAGAGAAAGAGAGACAGGCGCGGGTCAAACGCATGCCAATTCTGGAGCAATGCTATAACCTGATGGATTTCGAGGCTGTGGCGCGGAATGTCATGAAGAAGACTGCGTGGGCCTACTATTCGAGTGGCGCGGACGACGAGATTGTAAGTCTACAAGACTTCGGACGAAAGCGCTGTACTGACGGTTATAGACTATGAGAGAAAACCACTCCGCTTTCCACAGAATCTGGTTCCGACCCCGCATCCTTGTCGACGTTGAGAAAATCGATTTCTCAACCACCATGCTAGGCACGAAAGTCGATATCCCATTCTACGTAACAGCCACCGCTCTTGGAAAGCTTGGACACCCCGAAGGAGAAGTAGTTCTTACCAGAGCAGCAAAGAAGCACAATGTGGTACAGATGATCCCAACACTAGCATCCTGCTCATTCGACGAAATCATGGACGCAGCAGAAGGCGACCAAGTCCAATGGATGCAACTCTACGTCAACAAAGACCGAGAAATCACCAAGAAGATCGTACAACACGCCGAAAAGCGCGGCTGCAAAGGTCTCTTCATCACCGTCGACGCACCGCAACTCGGTCGCCGAGAAAAAGACATGCGTTCCAAGTTCACAGATACAGGATCTAATGTCCAAGCCGGCTCACAAACAGATAATTCTCAGGGTGCGGCGAGAGCGATCTCGAGTTTTATTGACCCGGCGCTGAGCTGGAAAGATATCCCCTGGTTCCAAAGCATCACTAAAATGCCTATTATTCTTAAGGGCGTCCAACGCGTCGAAGACGTCATCCGCGCCATCGAGTCCGGCGTCCAAGGCGTCGTGCTCTCCAACCACGCTGGTCGGCAACTCGATTTTGCGCGGTCTGGGATTGAAGTCCTGGCTGAAGTCATGCCTGTACTCCGCGAGCGCGGCTGGCAAGATCGTATCGAGATCTTCGTCGATGGCGGCATTCGTCGTGCTACTGATATCATTAAGGCTTTGTGTCTTGGGGCGAAGGGTGTGGGTATTGGGAAACCATTTTTGTATGCGATGAGTGCGTATGGACAGCCGGGTGTGGATCGCGCGATGCAGTTGTTGAAGGATGAGATGGAGATGGATATGAGGTTGATTGGCTGCTCGAGTGTGGATCAGTTGAATGCGACGTTAGTTGATACGAGGGGTTTGAGTATGCATACTACGGGTGTGCCGGTGGATACTTTGGTATGTCTCCCCTTGAACTTGGATTTACATGTTTTATTGCTGACTTGTGAAATAGGGCCTTGCTATCTACGACCCGTTGGTTAATCCCAAGGAGAAGGCGAAGTTGTAGAGTATATGGACACAATCGATGACATTTACGCATGATTCATTTGAAGCTGTATACATATTACTTAACGAATACATACAATATCACCTTGCTATAAACCTCTCCCCAATTTCTCATTCACTCCTGCAACTTGCTGCTAACACTTCGCAACTTGCCCACTTCAAACTTCCAACCATCTTCCGCTCCAGCTCCCCGCCTCCCGCAAACACCCATATATATCAAAATCCCCCCATTTCTGCACAAATCAACCAATCACAAGAAGTCCCGGTGGTGTGGTGGTAAGTTTCCCTATCAACCATCCACTCACAAATCAATGCTAACGGTGATGTGGTAGTAATGGTAGCACGTGACGTTGTGGATATCTATTAAAGGATATAGCACGCTGACCCGTTTCAATCTGGGTTCGATTCCCAGCACCGCCAGTTGAAGAGGAGGTGGTTCAAGCCCACCAAATTTGGTCTAAATTTTTGGGGGCCTTTTTCTGGTGTCGAAATTTTCGGGAAAGTATTTTTGTGGTGTTCTTTGGTTTGTGTGCGAGGCAGTGGGGAACGAATATAGAGGGCCAGGTGTGGTTGGATTCGGGCTTCCTCGCCTGTGATGTGGGTCAAGCAGTGGTTGGTTGGGAGGAAAGTGAGGCTGAAGGAGGATTTGTTCAAGAGGCAATGGCCAGAGCTATGAGTAAGATTACCTTCGGCGATCAGCTGCATGTGGTGTGGGTATGGCGATAGCCTACCCCATCGCGAAACCCACCAAAACCACTAACCTTATCACTAAGATCAGTCGCAAATAACTCAACCACCACGACTCCGAATTGTCCGCCTTTGCCGAACCCCCCGAGAATTATTATACGCACACTCTTTACAAAGGCGCGCAACGAAGAGGGGTAATGAAAGCCGTATCTTCGGCGAGGGTGCATTAATCCCTTGAGTGAAGCTCTTGGTTTCATTCTTCATTTGATGCGTATGCCCTCCGTAGCTTGAGTCAGGCATAAAAGAATGTTTCCCTCGGTACTGTCAAGTCAAGAGGACTAGGAAGATAAATGGGAATCCTAGTCGTGGCCTGGAATGATCTGATTGGATGGCTACTCTGTACAGAAAGTGGCTTGTCGCTGTGGGTTAGCATATTGTTGCTTTCCCATAAGTGTGATGCGGCCAAAGCTCAGCCTCACCTTTCAGCTTGAGCTGTGATGGAACTATGTCCCTCCCTCACGTCTTTGTACTTTGATATTCTATCCCTTCCGAGTTTGTGGTAATAAATATTCCCTTCTCATTTATGCGAAAAATATGGCTCTAAATGGCGGAGAGGGAGACTCTTCGGATACGCCATTTCAACATCAGCAATCCTCCCGTCAACAGTCACCAAGGCTAGACCCTCAAAACGCACCGTCACCATCTATAAGCAACTCAGGAGAGTACACAAGAAGGCAGACAAGAGGTCACACAAGAAGCTACGCTAGAAGGAGCGACCGAAGCCCTGCACAAACCTCCTCAGAAATCCATTCAAGAAGCCACCCAGGAAGACACTCAAGAAGACACCCATGAGAACGCCCAGGAAGACACCCAGGAAGACACGCAAGAGGTCACGCATGAATGAACTCAAGCAGGCACCCAAGAAGCCGTACAGGGAAGGCCAGAATACGTACACGAAGGTACACAAGAGAGCATACGAGAAAGCCTGCCAGAAACACCGGCAGGAACACTTCATAGGGCAGAGAGCACGCAAGTCTTACTCAAGGAAGCTCCACCAAGAGAGGAATTCGAAATCGCCGATCCCCTTGCGAAGTCAACCAAGCGAAAGTACTTCTCAGGCCGGATCGTCAGTCTTCGCTTCTTCACGGTCTGCGTCACCTTGGTTCTTATCCTAAATGTTGCCCTATTAGGCTACCCGGCAGGTCACGGTCAGTACCGCAGTTCATGGACCATATTCAAAGGTGGCTGCAGCATAATCACGAAGCTCGACTGTGGGTTGCATGCTATAATCAACGTCTTGGGCATCGTCAGTTCTCGCAGCCGTCAATGCTTTCCTCACAATTTTAAGCTCACCGGCCCGCCAGGATCTTAATTCTGTTCATAAGAACCGACAATGGCTAGAAATTTGGATACCGAGCTTTCGAAACTTTGTTCATATGAACTGGATTCGGAAATCCCTTTTGATAACACTCTTCTGACCCCATGTTGTGGTGGTCACGTGACCTCACCTGCCTAGCGCGCCCTGTAGCTGCTTGATCTCTTAGATGCTCCCCTCCTTCTTTCCTCTCCTATTTTTAGACGTACCAATACAGAAGACCACTGCACCATCACTCCTCTTGTGTCACCTTTGCCAGGGACCCTGTTTGTGACCGTAGTGCCTTACATTATAATTGATGACCTTGAGGAGAGCTACAAAGCATGTCAAAAGAATATGAGAAAATTGTCGGAAGACATCAAGCTAGGCAAGTGAAGAGAAATATTGAGCTGAGAATACAAGCTGAGAGCAAGGACAGTTCCTGATAGGGCTAGATTTTCTGATACTAAAGCTAGGGAGCCTGGGAAACGGGAGCAGGCTTCTGGCGTGTCGTTCGTGTCTAACTTTTTCAGTGCCCTGCTATAGACTTAGATAAGAGAGTTCAAGTAATTGGATGTAGTTGGGGGCTTTGATAGTTAGGCTACTGTCCATTTTCGGAGGTTTATTGCGTTTGGAGCTGTAGCTGCGAAGGTGGGAGGTTTTTTGCTGCATTGTGATATGTTAAGTGCCTTGACACTTTTCTATGTACCATGCGCATCTTTGATCATGGATTCGAATTATCACACCATTATGTGTGAGTGAGCTTAGTAATTTCATTTTGCAAGTGGTGTTTCTGAAAGTTGGGGGCCATTCTGAATGCTCTTGGTTATGATAAATAAGTCCCTGAAGACAGGTTTGGGGGGTCACTGTTTGGAGCAATTCAGCGACAAAAAGAAACAAGTAAATGTTGAGTACCATTTACAAATTAGAATTAAGCTAAAAGATGCCCATGAGGCGGTGGTCAACATTGGATCAGCATCACACTCATAATACCAAAACCCAGTAAAACAATCCGGCTGTGGAAATTCCACCCGGTCGGGCTTCCACTGCCAGTGTACTGCGCCGCCCCAACCCCAGTCCCTGTGCCTGTAGACTTCTTCGTCTGCACTGCCTCCGTTGAGCCACCAACCACAACCGCAGATCCTCCAGGCGCAAGACTCAAGGTCTGTCCGCCAACCACAATATTACCACCAGAAGTGAGAGTCTGTCCAGAGATGACAAGACCCGCACCGCTTGGCTCAACAGAAACTGCCAAGGTTTGAGAGCCGAGTGTGATATACGGACTGTTGATTGTCGTCACATGCACCGCCTCAGTCGAACTTCCAACTACAATAGCTGATCCTCCCGGAACAAGGCTCAGAGTCTGACCTGCTACGGTAACTTCGCCTCCTGCTGTAAGTGTTTGCCCGGCGACAACAACTCCTGATCCAGTTGGCGCTGCCGACACCGCGAAGGCCTGGGTGCCGATAGTGATATAGGAGATTGCTGCAGCAGTATTTGGAGCCAATCCTATAATACTTGCGATTGCGCTGGCAATGGAATTGACTGATGCTGGAATTGTTGAGGAGGTCCCCTGCCCATTGTTACCCACAGGAGTTGAAGCAGAATTAGCAGGTCCCTCCGACGAAGCAGGTAAGCCCGAAGAGCCTTGTCCTTGTCCGTTGTTGCCGCCTCCTTGGTTACTGTTGCCTCCACCAGCCGACGATTGACCGCCAACGCCAGATGACTGACTTCCAATAGTAGACGACTGACTGCCAATAACAGATGACTGGCCTCCAACCCCAGAAGTCTGGGAAGTTGATGGTGCAGTAGTCGAAGTTGCCAATGTCATTGATGGAGTGCTCAAGGGGCTGGCGGGAGTGGTTGTACTGATTGGTACAGAAGTGCTTGATGAACCGGCAACCTCTGAGGCTGCTGTAGCGTAGACTGTCGATGATGCTGTAAGAACAGTCACCCCGACCTTCAAGCTACCAATGCCGCCTCCGTCTACCCCAGAACAATTTGAGATGCCAGCAATAGACTCGATGATTGATATGGCGTTTGTCAATCCGTCTACTTCAGCACCTTGCCAATCTATATCTTTGGTTATTGTGGCTGCATAAATGGTGTATGTCGTATCCGACACATAAACGCCAGTATATGTCCAATTAATCTGCGAAGGCAAAGATGGCCCAGAATATGCAGCGACATTGTTCGTGTTGCAAACAGCTGTGGACGCTCCTGAAATTACCTCGACAGACTCCGTGTAAAAGTTTTCGCTTACCGCCAGGACGTTGGTTTGTGTCAAGGTGATGCTATTTTTAAAGTTTAGAATCTTCTTGTGCAAATGAAATTTTTGTGTCCACCTACTCGGAAGCTACATTTGAAATGGTAACTAGTTCGATTTCTCCATTATCCACAAGCTGAGATAATTGCTGGATATCCAGGGTTGTTGTGACATTAGGATAGGATAGCGAAGAGCCAATTGTCTTATTTGTAGCTTTGTCGAGGGTATAAACCATCGTGGGACCCGTTGTTGTAAGGAAGTCATTGTACCAAAGATGCGCTTCAACAGCAATTGTTATTGTACAGGCACAATATTCGTTCGTATAAGAACTCGTTGGTATGAAGGCAGTAGTGGAGGCATTGTTATAGCGAGGATTTACTATAGGGTACTAGGTTAGTCTGTGTAGGTAGGCAGGAAAGAAAGTACAGCTGTACTTACGATTCTGTTGTGCCAAGCAAACGTCTACCAGAACAACAACAGCCCAGAGCTTTGCAAAGTAAATCATCTTGTGTGACAATTTACAACTGTCGGTTGATATTGAGAAGTTCTTGACATGATTTAAGAATAAAGGTACAAGTCTCACGTTATCTTCGTATTCCATTCAGGCAGTTTGCCCGGAGGCAGCCATAGATTGTACTTCATTGATTGCGGCGAAGTAGCTTGCGGCTGGCACCGCAGAACAATGAACCAGTGAAACTCTCAGCTTCGTAAGGTTAGTTGCCGAGGATCGAATCAAATCTTCTCGCCTCCACGCCCCGCCGCAATGCCGCATGCACGACAACACCACAAGGAGAGCGGCACTTCGTGATCATCTTCCCGTGTTCAATATTCTGGTAGCCAATTTGGGAAATACATCCCTGACAAGTAAGCATAAATCATGCAGTAAATCCTTCTCTTGTGGCTCAGCCGTCAGCACGTTTATCACTTGATATTAACCTACCTCCGGCATCCCGTGTACTCATCCAGGAACCTGGAGAAAGTGGGCGAGGCACAGGACCAAGATGATCTCACTTTTACAAGCTTTACAGCTTGCCAAACATTATTTCAACCTTTATTAATACCTCAATTGACGTGATCAGCCTGGCAGCCAGGGCTCATGCTCGTGTGTCTTCTCGCTTCTGCGAGTTCAAGGAAGCTCAATTCTGAGAGGTGCTTTCGTCCTCCATTCTTACGACACAAATACTTGACCTCTACCTTCCTCCTCCACAATGACCCTCCAACGTCGTGCAACACCGGCACCTATCTCCTTCGCTCCGAGCCAGGCATTTGAAGGCAATGACGGGCCATGGTCAACATTCGCCATTCAAGTCGGCACACCAGCGCAAGTGTTCCACGTTTTGATCTCCACAGCAGGACAAGAAACTTGGGTCCCGGTACCTGAAGGCTGTCTCGCAAGTGATCCGAGCAATTGCGGAGCCTTGAGAGGTGTCGAGCCGTTTGAGACTCAGCCAAGTAGCGGCTTTCAAGTCAATGCCGTAAGTGGCACTAAAACAATTGGAGGTGTGTCCCTGACGAAACATGTAGTCGTCTACTTGGCAATTCATAAATTTATATGAGCTGGGCCTGGACTCCAATCTCAACTATACCGGTAATGGCGAGTACGGATTCGACACCGTTGGCACACAACTTCCAGATAGTGGAGGTACGACTCTCACCCACCAAATCGTCGCAGGCATAGCAGACAAGTCCTTCTTCCTCGGCGAATTCGGGCTCGGACCCAAGCCCACGAATTTCACTAGCTTCGCCGATCCACAGCCCAGTTTCTTTTGGAGCTTGCGCAACCAATCTCTCATACCGTCTCTCTCCTGGGCCTACACAGCCGGCGCACAATACATGCTGAAAGCTGTCCCAGGTAGCCTCACATTCGGCGGGTACGACGCCTCGCGCTTCACGGCTAACAACTTGTCCTTCACGTTCGCCGCAGATGACTCAAAGCCGTTGACGGTGGGTCTGCAGAGCATCGAGGCGACAAATACGTTCCATGGACTCATGTCCTTGCTCCCTTCTGGCATCCTCTCATTCATCGATAGCACGGTCCCAGAGATCTGGTTACCTGTCGAAGCGTGCAACATCTTCGAGGAAGCGTTTAGCCTTAGGTACGATTCAAATACGGATCGCTATGTCGTGAACGATACTGTGCACTCCAACCTCACATCCCTCAATCCAACCCTCAGTTTTGCTTTAGGTAATAATGCTACGGGTGGGGAGACCATCACAATTTCTTTGCCGTACGCTGCCTTCGATCTTACAGCAGAATGGCCGATATACAATAGTTCGACGAAATACTTCCCGCTGCGAAGGGCGGCGGATGAGAGTATGTACACGCTCGGACGGGCGTTTCTGCAGGAAGCGTATGTGATTGCGGATTTTGACCGCGGGAACTTCTCCGTGAGTCAGTGTGTGTTTGAAGATGGAAGTCCGGAGCACATTGTGGCTATATATCCGCCTTCGACGGGTAGTAGTAATGGTGGCTTGAGTAAAGGTGGCTTGATTGCGATTATTGTGGTAGTGGTTGTGGCTGCTATGCTGCTTGCGTCTGGAGGGTTTGTGTTCTATAAATGGCGGAAGGGAAAGAAGGAGCGAGCAGAGAAAGAGATGGAGGAAGCGCAGAGGAATAGTGGGATGTCGGTGGAGGTCATTGACAAAGACAAGGCAGCGACGGTTGAGGTTTCCCCGAGCATTGTGAAGCCGGAAATGATGGGAGGAGAGAATGATAATAGACACGAACTGGGGCAAAACGGGGTACTGAGTGAACTGCCGACTTATTTGATCGAGGGGGTAAATATACATGCGCTAGGACAGGATGAGCCGCCGGTTGAGCTGCCGAGTGAGCCATTTTTGAGGGAGGACAGGAATTAAATAATGATAATGTACAAACAATGGAGATATCGGTAATGTCAATGACCTTGGAAATCGAGGTAACTTGCAATGCAGGTCGTGTATCAAGAAAAAGAATAATATGCCATTGTATCCAAACCTGAAAATGAGAGAAAGCAGAAAAAGGTCGCATTAAAGGCAATGTGTGAAGAGCCAAAGCTTTGAAAATTTTATAATTCGAGAAGGAGTTGATATTTTTGAGATATAGTCAGAATCGAAACCTTTGATGCTTGGCTTACATCACAGCTCATACAAATCGTACAACTGCATCATTTCAAGCTTCAGATATTTCCACAAACCCAATTACGTCCTCCTCTTCCTCATTTTCAGATAGAGGTCATCTCCAACACTGTGAAATTACATCATACCCCAAGCCAAGACCGCACCCGCCGCACCGACCAGCGCACCCATTTCGACGGCACCAGTATGAGCAGCTGCAATGGCAGAGCTGGAACTACTGCTCAATGGCCTGGTGGGAGTAGCAGACAAAGTGGTAGACGCAGTCACACCGGAGGTGAACGGGACCTCAGTGGCTGAAGAAGCACCGCTGAATGCTGGGGTGGTGGTTGTTGCTGTTGGGTTGGGTGCCGCGGAGGTGTTGTTGGGGTTGAGCACACTAGAGACTTTTAGTTGGATTTTCCAAGGAAATGGAATAGGACGTACTAACCCATCGATGACATGCACAACACCATTCGCAACCAACATATCGGAAATGATGACTTTCGCTGAGTTTACGAAGATATTGCCATCTTCAACAGTGATAGTGACGCTCTGGCCATTAACAGTCATCAAAGTCGTGTTGGAAAGCATGGGTGCATATCCGACCGTACCATTGACGACGTGGTATTCAAGAATGCTGGAGAGCTGCGCAGTGCTCAGGTTTCCGGTCGCAGAGCCGATGGCTTGGAAAGCGGCGTTTGAAGGAGCGAAGATCGTCACGTCACGGAGATTATCGACAAGGTTGACGAGGTTAGTTAGCGTCAAAGCTCCAGCAAGGGAAGTCAGGTTTGCGGCTACAGTGGTCGCAGCGTCCGATTCTGGGATTGTGAGGACGGTATCGATGATGTGGATAATGCCGCCAGTGAAGTTCACGTTCTATATTTGGGTCAGCTGGATAGATCGCAGACGTGGGTAAAAGGGTCCATACCGGAGTGACAACTGTGCTCTTCTGCAGCAGGCCACTGAAGATCTCAACGTTGGATCCATTGAGTCTAGCTTCGACACGCTGTCCACCCGTCACATTGGCATATGTCTCGTTGGTAAGCATCGTTGGGATGAACTGAGAGGTATTCGTGAACGCGGAAGCGGGGTAAGTGCCATTGAGAACATGGTACATCAGAAGACCAGAGACGGCAGATGGCATTGTTGCTGCCATTTGGCCCGCAGAACCATTAAGGAACGAGGAGAGTGCGGCATTGTTGGGTGCGAGGATAGTGATATTGGTCGCGCCTGCGAGAGATTGGACAAGTGCTGGTTGGGTTGCAAGAAGGCCTGACAGGTGTTAGCACTGATGCTATGAAATGGGGATGGAGTACTTACCATTGAGAGCACTGAGAGAAGAGTTCTGCGATGCCAAGGCGTCCGTGAGGTTTTGAGCTGACGCAACGGCCCCCAAAGTGGCCGGAAGAAGTTTCTTGAGCTGCATAATGACTGACTGGAACTACGCGAGTTGGTATATGATGGTGTCTGTATCGGGCGGAAGCTTCTTCTCAACTGTAACTATACCTGTGTAACTGACGAAGAGGACGACTTGGGAGGGAAGACCAGGAAAGAGAGGTAAAGAACAGGTACCCCCTCTTTAAACTACAAAATAGGTAAACGAGGAAACAAGAAGTTGGTTTCCAGCACAGCCCAGTGCTTGGCGAGGTCGCCAAGACTCCGCAAAATCTCCATTAGCATGTAGTACAAATGTACTGGCATCTTGTGACGACGAACCACTCAGCTCATTTCGCGTGGCTAAGCAGAATACCATTTGCTTGCTTGGAGCGACGCGGAAACTTTTCCCAGCCAAGAAGATGAACTTGGCCTAAAACTCTCACGCCTCTGACGAGCTGCTTGCTACATTCGAGAGGGAAGAAGTTCGAGTTACTAGCTCACTCTTCCTCATCTTTTAGTAAGCTCACGAATGCGTGCCATTGCAGGCAGTTCAATTTTCATCTCTACCCTGAGATTCAGAGGTTAAGCAACGAGAAACCAAATTCCGGTATAAAGCATATACCTCGAAAGAGAAGCTCTCAGCCCAGTACTGTACATTCTGCACGTTGTCGTCACTTTTCCCTATACGTGAAGCAACACGAAGCACGGAGCTTGGCTGAAGGCCCCAAGAAGGTTCGCTGCGTTGGCACGGATGGCACGGCTTGAAGTCAATATAAGGATTGGCTGGAGCGTGAGCAAAAGATCGTGGATTGGTCGATGCTGATGATGAGTCGTTGAATTTGAGGATCTGTGAGGGCGGGCAGTAATGAAGTAATCCCTGTACCTTGCGAGGCGAGCGAGCCTTGCCGAATGCAGGAAGCGGAGGTGTTTGAAGCTACCCCGCCCCGCGTTCTGAGGCTGTGTAACGCCGCTATTATGGTCTCGATCTAGATATTGGATGAGGATATACTTATTCCGCGGATCTGACGGAGTTATAGGGTTGAAAAGGGAGATTAACACTAGCGTGTTTAGCAAGCTCAGGTCACAGGGAGGGACATTTGCTTGGCAGCCATGACGGAAAGTCTTGGAAGGAGAAACTGCTGGAACGAAATTCAATCCTATTGAATTTGTCTACACAAGAGATCCGTATATCATGCCTGAAAAAGTTATAGTCAGAATTACCAGACGACTCCATGTGCTTCAGGACTTAGCTTTCCTGGGTATCTATAGTAGCAGAACTCTGGATTTCAACGCCACTCAATACTGAAAGATTTAAATACTCAAATTATTCATGAATAATCGCGACATGCAACAAAACTATTTCTGATCGAAGGACTTTCCAGAAAGCATGACCCACATCCAAACTTTCGACCAACTCGGGAGTATTCATCCACCTACCCTCCTCTTCACCAAACTACTCCAGCAGTGAAGCTGCATCTTCCTCATCAACGGAGCATTGCTGAACCGACATCACTGAATCAACCATCTTGAATCTCTATAACCGTAAAGTTATTCACGCAGCTAAACTTTCGAGGCTTGAAGTATGTCTCTATCTGAGCTCTTCCCTATTAGCGATTATCTCAAACTGCGGAAATCTCAAAGAATCTTTTCAGAACAGTAGCTTTTGGTGAATTGGATTCGCGACGTGCAACAGAAAAACGTGACATCTTCCCATGTCATCGTTGACTGGTGGAGGAAATCATGGTCACATGTTCAGCCCTAACTATTCAGGTTCGAGGTCTCAATCAACTGGCTCTCATCCACGCAATAGGACATATGTACTCATACATATTTAAGTCTAGAGACGGTCATCCAAGGAGTGATGGGTAATTTGAAATGTCTAGGATATGTTCCAACTCACATGACGAAAATACACCGAAGTTGATGTTACACTGTGTTTGTCTTTCCGAGTTGCAAAAAGCAAGGGAAAACCGATGGGGTCTCTCGCCGTCACATGTCTTAAGGTTGACACCTCAAAAAGTTCAAGTCCTGGAATGGAAGGACTCAATTGAAGAAAATTGAAGTTCAGCTCTAGATATGTAGAATGGACGAAAGTGTAGGTCTGCAGCGAAGCTTCATATCGAACTTGTAATACCAAGTCACATGTGTTCGACAATCCCTGAAAAGTCATGCCTTTTTGTTGCACATCGCTGAGCAGTGGGGAGTTTTGGTGTGGTGTTTAGTGAATCGTGAGAGTTTGGGTGAGATGCCTTGGGCTTGTGGGAGGTTGGCCTGACATTTTGGCCAGAGAGGTTAACATTGTCTGCTCAGAAAGTTTCGACGAGCAACAAAAACTCCTGACTTCTGCTTTCGGCTTTCTGATTGGGTGTTGTAGGGATTATCACCTGATGATACAATTGGATCGAAAAGTATTTTCAGTATATAGAACTCCATTCATGCTATGCTGCGATGAGAGGAACCCCGAAGATGTTCCATGTTATGCTCCCCCGAACTCCGTAATGAATGACCGAACCATGCTATGCAAAACCATAATCACCTGACTCCATGTATAAGTACCATGCCCTCCCAGTCCAACTTTTTCCCTTTTCTCAATCCAGCCCGACCGCCCCGAAACCAGCTTACCACCAACTCAAAATATTCCACGCAACATCCGCTCTCCAGCTACCCATAGGCTCCAACACACCAGCCCCAAAACTATCGCTATACGTCCCACAGCTGCTCTGTCCAAGGGCAGTTGCAACCTTCGCGGGAGTGCAGCTCTGATCAGCATTGATATCGATCCATGCAGTCGTCTGGTCTGCGCCAACGTATCGGCAAGCCCAAGCGAGATATGGCCCATTGCACGAAGACTTGATCTTGGCCATGGCGGAGGCGCCGCAGTTGTCGCCGTCGGTGGACTTGGCGTTCTCGAGGGTGATGAACCAGGACCAGGTTCCGGATTGCTGGTTTACGTTGCAGGTGTTTTGGTCCCACCATGAATCGGTCCACTTGGCGCCCGTAACGAGGGTTTGGTATTCTGAGGAGCTGAAGTCGCGGGCTTCGACTGATCGCTCAGTGGTAGTAGAGGCGAGAGCAGCGGGCAGGGCCGCGAGGAGGAGAGTAGAGGCAATAGCTGTCTTAGCGAACATATTTGCGAGCGATATATTTCTGGTGAAGAAATGTAGATAGTGATGATATGAAGATTGGAAGAGACGATTAATGGAGTATGTGCCATAGGACGAGAGAGCACAGTGTACTTATAGGCAGGAACGAATGGACAAGATGATGAACACGAATGAGGCTCTGAACTAGACACGTCCTTAAATCCAAGAGGAGCATAAGACTCCTCACGAGAAGCTATTTCAGTGGGCATCTCTCACGTGAATTGGAGGAGCCTGCAACTCCGCAGTAATCTGTGTTGAAGGTACCATCAAGGGCAATGATTGCGGCTCTAGGAACAGCATTGAGGCTCCTTTCAGGAACATGCCAATTAATTTCGCAGCCGAAAAAGATCTCTCCGCGGTTTCATCTCAAATCCAGCATACTGGGAAGACATTCCGCAAAGCACGTGCCACTTGATTGCTAGCCCAATAGTGTGCAACCTGCAGGGAAGCAATTCGGAGGGAATGAGACAATCATTCGCAGAAAAATCCAGAGTCGGGTTTTGGGGTTCCTATAAGGAATGCATAGGATTTCGCAGTCTCGCTAGAGCCTGCGCCGCAGTTACTTTGGTGAAGTCTTAGGATGCGGATTCAAGACGACTTCGGACTCAGCCACCAAGCGGAAGGATACACAATTGAAGACAACGCAGAATCGTACGAGAAGCTCACGATGATAAGTACGCCCGGATGCGCACGCTCAAAATCCCTATCTCTTCCCTTTTATCGAGATACTTCTCGTGGTGCGCCGGGTCATATGCATTTTCGGACCGTTTGGGCGTTGAGCCATTTAATAGCTCCTGAGGCCTCGGTCCTTCTCCTCCGTTCAGAAAAGCAGCCCAATTTTTCCCGCATTGGGCTCTCCTGTGAGGGTACGAAGCTCGCGAAGGCTTGTCGCGGACAATAGAGGCTGATTGATCGCAATCGTGGGCTGGTGATTGGAACCACATGGGAATTTCCCGATGCTGCTGTCTTGTATCAAGTCATGCAGGCAAAGCAGCCAGCCAGACAGCATCTGCAGGTAAACAACCAATTTTCCCGAAGTCTTCGGAACTTCTCCAGGTAGCTGTTGATTGTGTCGCAACCCTGTGAATGTTGCTGTATCCAGGTTGCAGATTGGCAATTGACACCGGTATTGACACCCTGACTCTTCTGCAGCTCCCAACCCCTCTTCGTAGAGCGCATATTAATTGGCGATGATGTGACGGTCAGAAGGAGAGATGTTTCTGGTGTCGAATCCAGAACCAGCTGTGGAGAGGCTTGCTGCAGCTAGCTCACTAAGACATTCACACCGTCTGGTAGATGAACCCCTCCGCTGCCACTTGCCTGTTTCCTCGTCATTTTGTTCTTCGCACAAATATTCGGGCCTCCAGGCCGTCGTCGCTGTATTATTACTGTCGTGATCCAATATAAACTTGACCCTGAAACTCTATAAGGAAGGGGTAATGGAAAAATAGAATTTCTTGTTACGTCAGGCAGGTACGAGATCTCTCAATGCCCCAAGCTCCCGCCTCGCTACGCCCAACGAGTCAGTGTATGGGGCTTCTGTGCCTTGATCTCCAGTGGACAAGGAGGCCCAATCCTGCTTTCTTTCCAACCCCACGTTCCGCAAAGCATCTGGAAAACAATCTATCCAAACATTCGTTCCGGACCTTATTCGTCATTCCCTAAAACCTCACTCCTACTTCTTCCAGATCTTCCCATACTCATGCCATGCTCTTCAGCACCAAATCATAATTTGTTCAGCTACACCAGTGCCTGAACACACACACTCACAATGGCGAAAGACTTCTCCAAGGACGGTGCTGAGCAACCTGAGCTCACCGAGTCCCCGCGCCCACTACTTGGAGAGCGAGAGGAATCCATTCATCCTGGCCTCCGTCCGTCTGTTACCAACGTCCCAGTCACTCCCGACATCACCTTGGGTGTGGATGCATCTGGCAGCAGCACCGCAGACTCCCCTTCCTACTTCAGCCAGAACGTTGCCAAGATCCGCAGCGAGATGGCACAATCACCGGCAGCCGCTGGCTCTGGCAAACCCTCAAACCTTGAGGTCTTGCGCCGAATGAGCTTAAGCTCTCCAGTCCTCGAGAAGAAGCTATCTGCCGCTGAGCTAGATCCCCGAGCTGCGAATCCGACCGTGGGTCTTAGTGGGGGAGTCATTTCGGCCACATTCTGTATACCACATTCTCTGCAGTTCAAGAAGGGCTCAGACTGGGTAAGTCCATTGGGTCCTGCCTTCGTTGAATGAGCTGACCGCTGTTTAGTTGCTCGAGGGTCGTCGTGGCACCTCAGCACTCTTCGACTCCTTCACCTACCTTTCGTCCGATAAGACACCCTGGAATCATACCCTTGTTGGCTGGACTGGAGAGATCTCACCTGTTGAGGAATTAACCCCGCCAGATACCCCTCCAGCAACGACCACCGCATCACGCATACCTCCCCTAAACAAGAACTCAGCTCCAATTCCGCTTGATGGAACTACGTTCAAGCCAATTGAGCCACCACAATCGGAGGGTTTGATTATCAGCAAGGAGGACCAGAACCGACTGGAGTTCCAGCTGTATCATGACAAGAACTGCCGAACCATTCCTGTCTGGCTGAGCGACGAGACTGAGGGTGTGACTGGAGGCGACATTTGCTTGAAGGACCAGAGCCGATGGAGACGCTTTGCCGAACATGAGCTCTATACGTTGTTCCACTACAAGCAGCATGAGCCAACCAATGGTCGAGCAGAGCGCCAGTCCTGGGCAGACTACTATCGAATGAATCAGAAGTTTGCCAATCGCATTCTGGAGATATACAAGCCTGGAGACATTGTCATGATCCACGATTACCACCTTCTCCTGCTTCCTAGCATGCTTCGTCAGCGGATTCCTCATATGTATATTGCCTTCTTCTTACATGTCCCTTTCCCTAGTAGCGAGTTTCTCCGGTGTTTGCCTCGGCGTAAGGATGTTCTAGAGGGTGTTCTGGGTGCGAACTTGATTGGTTTCAATGCTCACAGCTACTCGCGCCACTTCGTTTCGTGCTGTACGAGAATTCTTGGTTTCCCAGGAGATATCACCGGTGTTGATGCGTATGGCGCGAGGGTGAACGTTGGGGTCTTTGCAATTGGCATTGACGCAGCTGCAACCGAGAGACTGGCCTTTGGCAAGACCACGATTGACGAGCAATTTGCAGCTCTTCGAAAGCTGTATGAAGGCAAGAAGATCATCGTTGGACGTGACCGTCTGGACAGTGTTAGAGGGGTTGCACAGAAGCTCATGGCGTTCGAGCGATTGCTGGAGAACTATCCGGAATGGCGAGAGAAAGTTGTGTTGATTCAGGTGACTAGTCCCACCAGTGTCGAAGAAGAGAAGGAAGATGCTGGAAACAAGATTGCCAACAAGGTCTCCGAGTTGGTCGCTAAGATCAATGGTCTGTACGGTTCTCTTAGCTTCTCGCCTGTCCAGCATTATCCGCAATACTTGTCTCAGGATGAGTACTTTGCTCTGCTACGAGCCGCGGACACTGGTCTCATCACCAGTGTTCGTGACGGCATGAACACGACCAGTCTGGAATACGTTGTCTGTCAGCGAGACGAGCATGGACCGCTTATCTTGTCCGAATTCTCTGGAACAGCTGGAAGCTTGAAGGACGCCATTCACATCAATCCGTGGGACCTGTCTGGTGTTGCGACAGCAATCAACTATGCTTTGACCATGAGCGAGGAGAAGAAGCTAGCGATGCACAACAACCTGTTCCATCATGTGACTACAAAAAACGTCCAGGCATGGTCCAATGGATTCATTAGGCGTCTTTTGACTGTCCTGAGTTCGCAAAATGCATCAATTTCTACTCCGCTGCTCGATAAGGCTGCTATGCTGAGCCAGTACAGAGCTGCTAACAAGCGACTCTTCATGTTCGACTACGATGGCACCCTCACACCTATTGTCAGAGATCCAGCTGCTGCCATACCCTCCGAGCGCCTCTTCCGCACCCTCAAGGCTCTTGCAATGGACCACCGAAATGCAATCTGGATCATCAGTGGCCGCGATCAAGTATTCCTTGAGCACCATCTTGGTCACATTCCCGAGCTAGGCTTCAGCGCTGAGCATGGTAGCTTTATGCGCCACCCGGGTCATTCTGAATGGGAGAATCTTGCAGAGACTTTCGACATGAGTTGGCAGGCTGAAGTCATGGAGACCTTCCAGTCCTATACCGACAAGACTCCAGGTAGGTTTCACAGCCCCTTCCGTCCCCGTCTGGCCCTAACACACCGTTACAGGTTCCTTCATTGAACGCAAGCGCTGCGCCTTGACTTGGCACTACCGCCCTTCCGACCCCGAACTCGGCGCCCACATGGCTCGCGAATGCCAAAAGGAGCTCGAAAACACGGTTGCCAAGAAATGGGACGTCGAAGTCATGACCGGCAAGGCCAACCTCGAGGTCCGACCTACCTTCATCAACAAGGGACAAATCGCCAAGCGTCTTGTCGCCTCATATGGACAAGAAGCCGGCCAGCCTCCGGACTTCGTTTTGTGCCTGGGAGATGATTTCACCGACGAGGATATGTTCCGCGCTCTCAATGCCAGTGGACTGCCTTCTGGTCATATGTTCACTGTCACTGTCGGCGCAAGCTCCAAGATGACTCTTGCGCATTGGCACTTGCTTGAGCCTGCCGATGTCATTTCCGCCATTGCTCTCCTTAATGGAGGTGACTCGAACATTGCTGATCTTGGACCTCTTTCTGTCGTCGAAGGCAAGATTCCGGCCGAGATGCCAGGCGTCAAGATCCCCGATGAACTTCCAGGCGCCAAGCTGTGAAGCATCTCGCAATCCTTCTAGCTCATGGACAGTCTTCCTACTAGGGAAGTTGGGCGGTGTTGTAGGTGTGCATATGGTTGTGGGAGCGAAGCGGAAACGGAGTTTGCAATACATATGGCTGGAGCGGAAAGAGCCTGATTGCTATGTGAGGTACGCATTTGCACTTGATGACTGATGATGAAATGGACGGATGCATAGCGTGAGATGGATGGACGGACGAATGATCCGAGCATAGATAGATACCCGCACAATGATTCGCTTGAAAATATTTGTGGACTTAGACTTCAATCAGTGATTGCTTTAATGACGGTGATTGCTTTGATGCTGGAAATATCTTTCCCATTAGAGTTCTCACTCCTACTCCGATATCACTAAGCAATAAGCTCGTTCCGATGCTTGTGTACTTTCTCAACATCCGTTGTCCATTCCAACGAAGTTCCCCTCCCCAGACAAGCTTGCAGTTTCTCTTCTGCGGCAATATATAGCAGGATCTTCCCGTACAAGGCCCACATGTCTATCCAAAATCTCACGCGGCCTACTTCCTATCCCCCAAATAAACAACACCTTAAGCCTATGCCACGAGCCTTCACAAAGAACCGGCAGGAGGTAGTCGAGGAACCTCTTATCTATAGGTCTGCCGACTAGGCTGTGCCTATACCCCGACCCAGGCCGCCAGCGAGTACTTTCTGGGAAATCAGGCTCTATAAAATGTTCGAAGGCGAGTGTCTGCAAAGTCGAGCTGACGGAATCTACGAACCTTGCAATCTCCCTGTACCCCTTGTCCTCTCTCGCTGCGTCTAAACTGTCATCATCGATACCCTCGCCAACGATGAGGAGCTCGAGGCGACGGAGTGCTGAAAACCGTCCGAGATATGGTATTAGATGATCTTGCATATGACCACCGTGTCGAAGGACAGGATTCGAGTTCTCATCTTCCGTTTCGGGAGGGTTTCTGCCGCCAAGCTCCTGAGACCACAATTCCTCGCCATCTTTAAACTGCTCGAGACCCTTGTACGTCAATGAGATGCAGATGCTCAATACCGATCGCTTCGGCTTATATAGCCCTGAAAAATGCATACAGCATCAATCCACTAATCCGAATTCTCGTCGCATTCGGAAACAGCGGTGGCGGTACAACGAGTCGCCTCTCCCTTTCAAATGAACACATCTCCAGCTCCCGCACATTTTTGAGCAGCCGGAACGTCGCCCACATCCTCAGCTCGGCATCATAGGACACTGTTTCAGTTGGCGGCATGCCGTCTTTATCAAACTTACATTGCTCGTCAGTTTTGTGATCGTACACTGATATGTCCAAGTCAGGGAATGGACATATTCGCCCCAGGATGGGTGGCATAAACTTGTTGAAATGAAGGTTCCTTGACGGGTTTGGAGGGCGGCGCATTCTTGGGGTGATAAATAGCGGGAAGGACTGTTCGCTTCTAGTGTGAATTCATGGTGTGAGTTGGTGAATATGCCAGAGTCGTTATGGCAGCTGAGGTCGATGGAGTGGTAGAGGATGGGGAGGACGAGGGTGTGGAGCTCGTGGGAGGTTCTCACCGTGGACAGTCAGTGACAAATGGGGCGATGGGTACGGTGTCGTGAAAGGAAGAGGAGAAATGCGAAGTTTGAGAGAATCACAAATCGGGAAGCATAGTGCAGATGAAGGCCCTCCAAAATCAAAAATGGAAGCTCAAAAATTATCGATTTGTGCGCCAAAACAAAATGCTACATGATTCACTCACTCAGCGCCAAGAGACCTCAACAGGACACAACAGGACAACTGCAAGCTGCCAGTTCTTTGGGTAAAAGGCAAAACATCTCAAGAAACGATCTTTCTCTGTTTCTTTGGTCGATTGTCTTTCTCACTCAAGCTGACCAAGGCAAGAGAGCAAGAATTGATGGTGATGAGAAGATGTTGCCTGAAAACAGCCGTGCCACTCAACCAGCATTGTGGAAATAGTTATGGAGTCAACCCTCATCGATTGGTTGATACTTTTTATCACGTAGTTTTGTTCATATTGCATAAGCTTGAGTATGGGTTGAGTATGCTTGAGTTGAGTTTGAGTACTGGGTACATTTTCTCATTTGGCTTTATAGCTAACCGGGTTGGCATTGTCTCCGGGTGAGAAAGTCCAAGTTCAGGCGACGCCACACACTTTTCTGACCAAGACATAAGGCCAAACCAGTTAGCTTTAAAACAAGATGAGTGAGTGTTGACGGTGCGCTTGAGTCGGGTTTGAGTCGAGACATCTCATGGGACAAGGCACGTGATAAGCACAAAAATCACGGGACCTGATGGACTGAGCCTCCAGCTCCATTGGACATCCAGCTTCGACACGGCCGCGCTTCTGGCTTCTATTTTTCCGCGCGTTTACGCTTATTACTCCTCCCGAAAAAAGGTTGTCTCATGTCAGCCCCCAATGAGACCTCTTTGTTCGCCTTGAGACCATTTCTCGCGGCAGACCTCGACAGCCAATCAGCGCCGCCCTCGCGTCTCGAATGCGCCATCTTCAAACATCGCCTCCTAGCCGCCAACCTTCTCGTCTCATCAACCCGCAACCAAAGACAGCTCTACTGGCTGATAATATCTCTCGCTTGTCACACTTGTGACTCGATTTTCTATCGTCTGTCTTTGTTGTCGAGTATAGGCATCTCGACCATCCGGTTTCATTTCGTGAACCGCCGAGAACCATCAACAGGCCTCGGGAAACAAGGGAAAAGGCCAAGAAAAAGACCAAAGAAGGTCGCTGATTCTCGACCGCTGGATTCTGAAACCGGTAGACGAGATGGTACAAGATGCAGCAGATTCCCTTCGAAGTCGGAGGGGCTATCGAGTGCACCCATCGTCGTTCTCTCCTTGTGATCTCGAAGCTCTCGCTCTTTCGTCGACTTTCCAGCTGTCTGTCTCTTTCGTTTTCGTCTCAACTATCATTCTTTCTTTTCCATCGTCAAGATACGCAAAAGTTTTGAGAAATTAATATCAACAAGCACTACCTTGCGGGTTCTGGCATTTACCACATCTGCAGACGGGAAAATCCTACTGCTCGGTGCTCAGTTATACCAACAAGTTTCATCACCCGAATGCATATACCCGTCCACGCGGACATCTGAAAATATTTGAAATTATGAAGGCTGTGCAGATCATTTCCGGGGGCTTTTTCCTTGCAGTCTTGAGTTCGGCAGGGCCGTTGCGGCGTGATGGGGTTCACGGATTGTAAGTGTCCTTCGTCCCTTCCCATTGATGGCTGCTGATAATAGATCGACAGTGCTGCGAGAAGTGTTCCGTTTACGAACACTACCGAGACCTCGCGAAACGCAGATGCAGCTCCGACATCCGAGATACTCTCCATAGTACCCATCACAACTTCCCCCCTCACACATTCATCCTCGACATCCAGCATAGAACCGATCTCGTCAAGTTTTAGTTATGTGACAAGTTCCACCATTCTGCCGGAGTCCACTCCCAGTCATGTAACGGCCTCCTCGCCTTCGGCAGCGCTACAGGAAACAAGCTCGGGTTCGAGTTCTTCAGCTTCATCTGGGATTCAAGTTACATTGAGCACAACAATCTCTTCTACGAACTCTGCTACTGAGAGCACGATCTCGCAAGGTTCTTCGGCGATAACGTCAGGAGACGTACCCAAATCAACCACTCAAAGCACCACACAGAGCTCTTCAGCAACGCTGGCATCGGGGACCACATCAGCCCATGTTCCTGCAGATCTTAATTCGACTACGACTACACAACTTGGCCAGGCTATTGGGGCAGGCCTCACCACATCCGTCACATCATCAGCCTCATCTCATTCTGCAACATCAAGCTCGACAGGTCTTACAACCTCGAATCCGGTTCCTGGCTCCAGCGTTACAGGGCAGGTGGAGACAGGGTCGAAAGCCGGTTCATCGTTCCTCACTACCACAGGATCCACTACATCGAGCAGCCACTCATCGTCAGCGACGACGAGTTATCCATTCTTTACACTCAATAATACAAGCTCAATTCCTCTTCCAGCAACTAGTGTTACAAGCCTGTCATCTATGGCTGCCTCTCAAGGCTTCCAAACTGAATCGGCTCCGTCTTTATCAGCTGCAACCAAGTCTTCTGCAATATCCACAACCAAAACAGTTTCTACTACTAGTCAACCAAGTTCTGCATCTTCTTCATCTGGCCTCGCCACAACTTCTGTGTCTGCGCAAAGTATAACCAAAGCGCCCACAATCATTCAATCTTCACCATCCCCGACCGGGACAATATCTCCCGCCATCTACAGCGCCAATCTCGCCGAAGCTCAGAGCTACAACAACCTGTTCTCCACCTTGAATTTCTCATCTCCGTGTACTAGCGGCCAAATTGCCTGCATAGCTGGGAACGTTGGAAACTGCGATGCAGCGGGAAGCTTCGTAATTGCCGAGGTTTGCTCAGCAGGAACACAATGCTTTGCTATGCCGATGAATGTCACCAGTGGAGTATTCGTTGGATGTACCGATACAGCAGTTGCTCAGAGTGTTCTGGGAATCAGTGCTACCGCTAGCTCCACGATCGCAACAACTACGGCGAGTTCTCATACGACCACGTCTGCGACTCAAGCTACCACTGTTAGCTCAATCTTGGTTAGCTCGACTCCGCCAACAACCTCTACATTGTCAACGACCTCTTCCCGCGATTTTGCGAGCCAGACTACTCTACCACTGGTCAATCCCACCAGTACATCCGCAGCAGTCGCTCCACCAGCCCAAGCGCCAACATCAGCAAGCCAAGTTGCCATGTCGACATCGAGCTCTGTGCCGCCAGTCACCGTCCCAACCTCCTCCGTCTCTCCTATCGGCACAATCACAACCACAGTCCATGCCACCAATCCGCAGACATCTACGTTGCTGATCACGATATCCACGCAAAACCCAGCCCCTGCATCAACATCTGCTGCTCAACCAAAAGTAACAACGTTTTCAGTGGAAGGTGGTGGAAATAATGGAGGTGGCAGCATTCTGACGATTGTACCAATTGCCCCGCCGCAAGCTACGACATTTACGGGTACCGATGGGAAAGAGACGATCAGGGAGACGGTCACTGTGACTGTGACGCAGAAGGTGCCTTGAATCCAATGAATTATGAGGGTGTGGGATAGACTGTGCTGCATTTGAGGAGTTTAGTTCGGAAAATTGGTCGGAGTAGGATGGGAAAACGTGTACACGGCGTATGTGAGATAGCTAGAATGGTACATTTGCCAGCATAATAATAATTCACTTTCCTCTATATCCCGGTAGTCTGGATTTCCTCTCAATTTTCACGTCTATGCAGTATCGTCGTCCAAACCAATAGATTTCATCTCACGTTCATGAGTAACTCAGGCTCATGCGCATTTCAATTTCGTAAATATTTCAAGTGAGTGCCACCAAGGCATCTCAAAAATACATTCTATCTAAATCGCAAATCAATCATCAACTTTCACATACTCTAACACAATCTCCATCCTCGGACCTCGCTGCCTCACTGATCCTCCCGTTTCCCCATCTTCTACGTCTTCGCCACTTACGCATCTACTCTTAACAATCATACACCAAATACGGCCCTGCCGTATCTTCTTCACTTTCAAAGCTCAATGCACTCGCAATCCGGCCTGTTCCATCCACTCCGCAAACCTAAACACAAAGCCCAACCCAAAGCCGCCTCCTACTTCACCAGCTGGTGCCGCATTGCTGCACGCTTCTGTATTAGTCCAACAGCTTTGACCTGGGACGGCGTCGAAGGTCCAAGTGCCGGTGCTGAGGGTCGGAGGAGTGTAGGAGACGTTGCTGATGATAGTGTTCCAAGTTGGGCGGAAGGTGGGGTAGTAGCCTGTTGTTGTCTTGACGTCGCATTGGTGCGTGCCGTAGTAGGCATTCATGACGGTGTTGGCGGGGAGGTTCCACTCGAGGGAGCAGCCGTAGGAGCCGTAGGGGTTGGTGGGGAAGAGGACTAGGGTGGAGTGGCGGTTTGAGATTTAGCCTGGATGTGGTGTTGAAATAGGGATGGAGAAGGGATGGGACGAAAGTACAGTACCATTACTGCCCGCTTCTTGGAGGACGGTGAAGAGATTGTTGATTGGTATCCAGGAGTTTGAATGTCCTTCATCGAGCAGGAACATTCCATCTGGAGCGATGGCTGTCCCACATGTTGAGGCGAGATTGGTAATCTCATGCTCGGATGTTGGAGTACAGGAGGCGACACCCAATAGTGAAAAAAGGACGAAAGGTAGAATGTAAGCCATTTTTATTTCTCGAGTCTTTATCAAGGAGTTTCAAGTCTCTGAATCGTATTGATATTGAAGATGTTCCAAAAGAGATTTTAGACCGTCTTGAACGGGCATTTTATATGTGCCAGGTGGCGACATCATGATCAGATTGAGGCTGCAAGTATGCAGTGTTTACTTGAGGTAAACTATTATGAGCGAGGCTATTGAATGGCAATTCAGTGGCAGCTGTGAGATTCTGCTGATGGTGCATTGATTGAGATGGCGCAGTGCTGAATGGTGGTGAGTGCCAAGGCAGGCGAGGACTTGCTGCATGCAAGTATCTCGTGACCCCTCTATCGCCAACTGGATGCTGGCTTAAGCGAGCGTTACACAAGCGAGTAACATCTCGTCTTTCAAAGAATTTCAGGAATCGGCATATGCACATTTTCAGCTCTGACCTCGACTCTGACGTCTGGCTAAAACTTCCGGCCAGCACCCAGGTATGATGCAAGGTCAGTGCTAACCACTTCTATCTCAAGAGCCTTTTGGAATCGGCATATTTACTTAGTTCTGAGCCTCTTTAGGAACCAATACATTGTACTGGTCTTTCTGACTGCTTAAACAAAGATTAATTGTTATTCGTAATGTCTTCTTTCTTGTCTCTGAAGGGAAGATTCCAATTGTTGAACAAATATTCCCTCAATGAACGAATAATGCCCCTTGTTTGGACTTGGCTGTTCTAAAAGCTGGCGAGGAACAAAAGATTGAACCAAATAACAGTGTGATTCCTTAATTTCCTTGCAAATCCTTACTTCCCTCTCCCAAGCTTCTGTTCCCCAAGAATACCATCATCGGAGTGACGTCGAAATTCGAGATATATACTTCTAAATAATGTCTAGATAGAGAGGGTCACATCAATGTACACCTACGAAGACGAAGAGCTGGAGACGATTGCCCATCCACCCGAAGCATGGAATAATTTCCGTGCCCAAAGCAGCCGCTGGCAGCTGCTTAGGGATCTTGTTGCTAATGGGGCGAATGAAGCAGCAGCAAGAAGGCTTATTGATCAGCAATTCGAAGCACGAGCGCCAAGGCATAGGGCCGGTTCCCCGCCACGAGCTCCGAAAATTTCAACCCCTCAGAGAGTGTCATCTCAAAGAAGGGCCCCATCGCCACGAAGAACACAGAGACCTCCTTCACCGCCTAGAACATCATGGCGAGAGGCTTCTCCACCACCTCGGAGAGCGCAATCACCCACCCCTCCACCGCCAAGACGAGGCTGTCAGCACTCTCCCGTGTCGCCGCCAAGACCAACATCACTTTTGTTTGACTGGGAAGGTCTCTCAACAGTGACGCAAGAGCTCATAAATGAGATCAGAAAGGCGAATGGTGGCGACCCTTCTAAAGCAGCAAAGCTCATCAATGAAATTCTGGCAGACCTGGGATCATCCACACGGCCTGTATCTTCTCTACCAAGACGCGCTTCTCCACCAGCATCCGTATCAACTGATACATTTTGGGATGATATTGCCCTCCGAGTGCGGGCAATGAATAACATCTCCGACATCCTTGATATTTGGGCTCATGATCCAGTTGAGATGCATCGACACATCGAAGAGATCTACAATATCATGGGTGGACCTCCACCGCAAGAGTATATGACGACTTCGAGACCGACCGATTCTTCTTCCGAGCCTTACCCAAAAATTTACTCACTGCTGGGCTTCAGGCAATCTGCTCGTTCGAGATCGGGGTCGCGATCGAGAGATCGTGGGTCTTCATCGTCCAGACAAAGATCTCGTTCGCGGTCGAGAAGACGTGGCAGATCGCCGTCGAAAAGAAGGTCTCCATCACGTCCAAGAAAGTATGGAAGGCCCCCACCTCCTCCGCCAAGACGCCGGCAATTTCCATCTTATGCGTCAGGATCTTACTCCCGCTCAGGATGGTATAGAAGATCTCCTTCTCCACCCCTAAGACAACCACGTGAACCATCTCCCATGCGTTCTGCTTTCCCACAGCCCGCTTTCCAGCTCTCTTTCCAACCTTCTTTTCCGCAGTCTTCCCACAGCCGCCCTTCCAGCAGCCTCCATATCAGTGCCCAGCACTTCAGCCTCCTCGTTCAACTGCAAACGCAACCTCAGACTCCGAATAAGACTCCGTCCGCCCATCCTCAATCTTTGTCAACCCAGCGCGCCAAGCTCGAGCAGGAGTTCATCAGCCAAGGTCACGATACGAGTACCGTTAACAATACGATGAACGACATGTTTGGTCCAAGAGACAACTCATACCTGAAGCCATTGATTGATGTGATGAAGACGGAGCACCCAGGACCTTACAACAACTACATCAGAGTGGCAGTTGCGCAGAAGTATATTGCAATGGGATACAGGCACGAGGAGGTCACTCGGGCGGTTTTATTGGCTTTTGGTTTTGCTGATTGAGGTTTTGGGATATATTTGAGCAGGTAAGTCAACTTTTTATACCTCGAAAGGTTAGTCCACTCCTGGGGCTAGCTCATGATTTAGGTTGCGGTTGAAGTAGGTGAATTTTTTCGGACATGAAAATTTTTCGTAAATTAATAAAATTATTAAATTATTAAATCCTGTTGCTCCATGTTTGTGAACCTGGATCTTTTATCGTATGTGTTTGGCTACTTACGAAGGTTCCTGGAAGGAATTTGAGGGAACAATTCCAATCTGTAAATAAGACGTGCAGTGTACTGAAACAAGTATAGAAACGATTAGACGAGGACGAGGCGGCACTTTTGAGATGAAACCCTATAACAAGGACGGTACTTCAATGGTGAAAGGTGTTGGTTTTATGATATTATATTTGAAGTGCCTCACCCTTCTAAAGGCAGGATGAGATGAGGTTTATATACATAATAATATGCTTCTAGATGCTTCTAGAGCATTCCTTGGATTACCAATAGGTGGGCACGTGACCGTTGCCACCGCCACTAGAATCCAACAAAAGGCTACTTGCTCCAATTTTATGGAGGCAAGATGCTCCGTTGGGAGTCCTCGCTCAAACTCACGTGACCGTACTCGCTTTGCTCCCGTGGCACTGTGCAACCGAGAAACTGATGGTACGAGCTCATGACAGCTGACTCTGAATATTCCATTGAAAACAAACCTGGATGGATGGATGAAGGACAGTTGAAGGCTGGAAACACTTCCTAGAGTTTGGTAAGAATCCTCTTTGCAGCTAATGCTCTCTCCTTCACATCCTTTGCAGAGGCGCATATAGTAGAAAGAAAGAACGGAGATACAATATCACTAAGATGAGGCCCTGGACGATAGGAGCCATGGTCAATAGGTGAATTCCATGGGTCTGGGGCGCCTAAGGTGCCCCTTTTGATCATGTGTAGCCATTTGTCAATTGGGTCACGTGATGGTAAGATTTCATAAAAATTGACTTGATTGATCCTTCTATACAGTGGGAGGTCTATGGTGACCTTCCGCTAATACAGACATTGCAGGATCACTAACCTCATCCATTAAATATAATAATTTGAATGATGGAAAAGCTATTAATATTAATATAAAAGCAGGTGTAGTTGTTCATATTAATTCTATTAATGTTCCATGATTTAAGTATTTGTGAGATATAAGTGACTTAACACTAGTATAATTTCTATTATATAGGGCATGAAATAGGGATTTTACAGGCTATTTGTCACTGAAAATAGCCTGAGCTGAGAGCTGTATTCAGGTCTTGTCGACGATTCCGTTTTTTTTCAGCGCTTCAGGCCTGAAGCGAGCCCTAGCCAGCTGACACCATTCCGAAGCTTTTGTGTAGACATACTGACACTCGTTGATAAAAGACTCCTATACAAAGTATGGGGCATACTGTACGGAGCAGATCTATTACATTTTTAAGTCGCCGCAAGACTAACCCCTTTGTCGCTAAGATCATATGATCGAGCCGCCTCTTTTGGATGTTAGTTGTGGGCAGTGTGTCAAAGGATTACTTATATTAATTAATTAATAATCTAATCTATTCAAGTAAAATAGATTAGAATATGATTAACG
>AYLM01002010.1:0-19442 GCA_001625345.1 Cairneyella variabilis | reverse complement strand
GGCTTCGCCATTAACGTCCTCCGGGAGGAGTCAAGAAATGCAAAATCATGCACTTCACACCCGCGGTGCCTAAGCGCCAGAAGAAATTTCTGGCATCGCGAAAGGACGCGATATTCCCGACCTGCATCTCCTGTGACTCGAAGCTGGCCATTCTGTGTTTTCTGGACAACTGTACACCCATGATAGGGCCGGGAACTCGGAGAATTAATGAAGTGGCATATCGTTCGTCGCCGGTTGGAGGCGTTGGACATGCGTGGCCAGCACGACAGCGAGACAGCAGGCACATGATGCCCAATAATGCTACCTCAGCAGTCTCACGTATTTACCGCACCAAAAGATTCGAAACTGGTGCAGAATGTGATGAGTGACTGGCTCGGCGGGTCAGCAAAACTGCAATCTCGAATTGGATCCAGGTTATTCGAACACTTGTTAGCAGATTGGCAGCGCTGGTGGGGGCATTCCAGCGCATGAGCCATTGAGCGCTGTGCAAAACTCGGAATTGGGACATTTTTGACACCCAACTGTGAAATTTTGCGGTGTTTGTGTTGCATTGTGCAGAAGGCCCGCCGATGTGACTGTGACAAAGGCGAACTGGCGGCGGATCAATGGTCGGGCCGCACATTAGCAGCTCTTTCCCCTGCCCGACCTCACCTTGTCAACCCCCACAGCGACGCTCACCGACTCCATTCGAGAAATGAAGTGACCGCCCTTGTCAGCCACCATCGACGAGCTCTGAGACTCGACAATTAGTCAATGGCACAACGCACAACGCACAACTTTTATGTGCATCGGCATGGCTTTGTGCGCATGCAGGTAGGTCTTTAACTGTGAGGGTCTGCTGGTTCCTTCGAGCTTTTTCTTTCTTTCCCCCATAGATAATCCTTGCGGATGTCGTTTCTCAAATTTCTCTATTTCCTCCCAGCATCTCTCTTCACATCAACGCCGATGGCGCCCTCACCTTTAGCTCGCCTTCGAGCTTCCCTCACTCGTCGTCCTCTGGAAAATCCCCCCAAACCCACAGGCGAAGAAGCAGACCGAGATGCCCTCAAGAAAGCTGTTACCGATGCTGTCTCTGCAGCTCTCAGCAGCGATGACTTCACTAAGGCCGTTGCAGATCACCTCGCATCACAGCTCAAGCCTTCACTCAAGCTCGCATTAGACAGCTCGGACATTGAAGCAAAGATTCTGGCATCGAGCGAGCAGCTATCTTCCCGAATCGATGAGAGTAATGCCAGCACAGCTACGAAGCTATCAACCCTCACCTCCCTTGTCGATACAAGCAATGCCGCAACCGCACAGAAGATTTCTGCCGTCGAGACAGCTGTGGCACACATCACCGATTCTCTTGTTGAGCTTGGAAACAATGTCAAGTTGGTACAAGATCAGGCCGCGGATACTTCAGTGTTGGTCTTGCACGGAGAGAAGTTGGACACGATCTCAACTAGTCTGCAGACATTACATGAGCAAGGTCCTGTTCCGGTTGCTTCTGCACTTTCTGCACAAGCCATCAAGCTCGATGCCATCGCTGCAGAGGTTGCACTCTTAAAAGATAGTGGTTCCACCGATGCCTCGCTCGAGAAGATCACCACCGGGATTGCTTCTATCAAATCAGATCTCGAAACCGCAACCAGCACTGGACTCACTGGTCTTGGTGCCCAGGTTGGCACAGTTCTGGCTGCTATCGAGGCCCAGAATACTACGCTGGCTGAGATCAAGGCTATTGTTGAGACCCCAGCCCCGGTCGCTGAGAAGGTCGACATTGCTCCATTGCACACATCTGTTGAGAAATTGGCCGCCACTCTCGATACACATACTGGCACTCTGAACGAGATCAAGTCAGCCGCGAGTGAAGCTACCCCGGCTACGGACATTTCTTCCCTGGAGACGACAGTCGAGAAAATCTCAACCACACTTGCTGAAATCAAGGCGGTTATTGAAGTACCTCCAGCTACTAAAGAGGTTGATTTCACACCAATCGTGTCAACTCTGGGTGAGTACACTGCCCATTTGGCAGCTATCAAGACCGCCGTCGAGAGTCCAGCTCCAGTTATTGAAGCCAAGGAGGTTGATCTTACCCCAATTGTTTCAACACTCGAAGCTCACACCAGCCATCTCTCCGCCATCAAGGCTGCTGTCGAGACCCCAGCTCCAGTTACTGCCCCTCAAATTGTCGATCTCGCGCCTATCACCTCCACCCTTGAGGCCCACTCAGCTCACCTTGAGGCCATCAAGTCTGCTGTCGAAACACCTGCTCCTACCGCAGCAGTGCCAGAAGTCGACTTCACACCAATTATTTCAAGCCTGTCTGAGATTAAGGCGGCCGTCGAAAGCGTCCCTACCGCCAAGGAAGTTGACCTTGCACCTATCACCTCTGCCCTTGACGCCCATGGCGAGCACCTCTCTGCCATTAAAGCAGCCGTAGAAACTGCCCCTGCCACCAAAGAAGTTGATCTCACACCTATTACCTCGACCCTTGAAGCACACGGTGAGCATCTATCTGCCATCAAGGCTGCCGTCCAAGCGCCAGCTCCAGTTGCGCAAGAAGTGGACCTTGCGCCTATCACCTCGACTCTCGAGGCACACACTACTCACCTCACCGAGTTGAAGTCGCTTGTTGGTACCTCAGGACCAGCTCCAGAGGCCGTTGACCTGGCACCAATTGCTAGCACATTGGCCGAAATCAAGGCCGCTGTCGAGATCCCTGCCCCAGCTCCAAAGGATGTCGACTTCTCACCTCTCGTATCGACTTTGGATGCCCATACAGCACATTTGACTGAAATCAAAGGCCTGATCTCTACTCCAGCACCTGTGGCCGAGCCAGTTGATCTCAGCCCATTGGCCGCTACGCTCGACAGCCACACTGCTCACTTGGATCACATCAAGGCCACCTTGATCGCCCCAGCTGATATTGTTAAGCAAACTGATTTAAGCAGCTTAGAAGCTACCATTGCGGAGCTCAAGGCTTCCGTGTCAGCTCCTTCTCCAGTTGAAGAGAAGACTGACCTTAGTAGCCTTGAAGCTACTCTTGCCGAACATTCGGCTCATCTCACCGCTATCAAGAGTTCCGTCGAGAGTCTAGCCCCAGCTGCTGAGAAGGCCGACTTGAGCGGTTTGGAAGCTACTCTGGCTGAGCACTCTGCCCATCTTGTGGCCATCAAGTCTACTGTTGAGACTCCAGCACCCGTCGCCGAAAAGACCGACTTCAGTGGTCTTGAAACCGCCTTAGCTGCTCAGTCAGCAACCCTCGCTGAACACAGCACTCACCTCGCAGACATCAAGTCAACCGTTGCCACTCCTGCTCCTGTTGCTGAGAAGACTGATCTCACTGGTCTTGAAGCCACCTTGGCCGCGCAGAACGCTACTCTCGCTGAACACTCCACTCATCTCGCCGATATCAAAGCTACGGTCGCCACGCCTGCTCCCGCACTCAAGGACGTTGACCTCAGTGGCATTGAAGGCTCCGTTGCTGCGATCAGCACTACCCTCGATACCCATACTGCTCATCTCGCTGCCATCAAGTCTACTGTTGAGACGCCGGCACCAGTAGCTGAGAAGACCGATTTGACTAGCCTCGAGGATTCTGTTCAAGAGATCAAGGCATTATTTGAGGGACTGCCAAAGCCAATTGAGGGCAAGGATGAGGAGATTCTCACCGAAATCAAGAGTGTCAAGTCAATGATTGAGGCAATCTCGGCACCAGTCGCCCCCGCTGCGGTCAAGGATGATGAGATCCTTGTTGAGCTCAAGTCCACCAAGGCTCTCATCGAGGCTATCCCTACCCCTACTGCCGTTAAGGACGAGGAAATTCTCACTTCGGTCGCCTCGCTCAAGTCTCTTATGGAATCTGCGCCTGCACCAACCACCGCGAAGGACGATGAGATTCTCACCGAATTGAAGTCTACCCAGTCACTCATCTCAGCCATTCCCGCACCGGCCGCCGTTAAAGACGAAGAAATACTGACATCCGTTGCTTCCCTCAAGACCTTGATCGAATCCACACCTGCTCCTGTCGCCGTGAAAGATGACGAAATCCTCAGCGAAGTGAAGGCTCTCAAGGAGTTGGTCGTCAAGCATGCCGTTCCCACCACCAATGGCACCAACGGACACGCCGAAGTTGGAGAGAACGACAAGGGTGTCGAGGTCGCTGGCAAGGTCGAGACAAATGGCGTGAAGGTTGATGCTGTCGAGGTTGAGCCGGAGGCTTAATGCTGTTGCTGAAAGTGATGGAAAGAAACCAACAATGGACGAAGGAAGGAAAATTGCCAGCATGACTTCATATGGTTTTATAGCGTTGCATGATATTGCATTGCTTGCGTTGCGTTTCTGCTCTACGATTCGTTTTATACCCTCTGATTCGAAGCCAAGCCGGATTCGACCTGGCTATGATTGACGGCTCTATGTTTGTTTGCCTCCCCTGTAATTCTTGAGATTGCGTTCCGTTAGAAAATTGTTTTTAGATAGTAGCTTCCCTGGTAATGAACCTGGTTTTATCCTTCACTTCACAAGCCTCGCTGAAGGTGAGATGCACCGTGAGTTTGGTATCCTTTCTTGTATTTCTAACTTTCTTTGAATGCTCTACACTGGGCAAACACATCTAGCATCCCAATCTACAGTGCACGCTTTTGCTGAGACTACGAGTACCCATTGATGATATCATTCTCAGCTCTGCTTTTCGCAAATGTCACGAATTCCTTGTCTATGAGCACATCAAGTCAGTACACCGTCTCTCTCTATCATCCCACATCACCAACACCGACACTAGCACCCAACAATCACAACCATGAGTCAGCACTTACAAGAAATCTTATCCTCCCCATCAATACTATTAACCAACTCCTCGACCTCCGCATCACTGACATCCTCTCCCATCCCCGCCATCAGCTGGCGGAACTGCGCCCCAGTGATCGAGCTCTTGAGACTTGGGTCGAATTCTTTCCAGGCGGACTTATACTCGGCTTCTTCGTCTACTTCCAAGCCACTGTTCTCCTGGCTAGGAGCTGGAGCTGCTGCTGGGGTTGGTGTGGCGGCTGGTGCAGGCGTGGGAGCAGTAGGCTCAGGGTGCCGAGTACGGCCGGTCATCATGGCGATGAATTCTGGTTGGTCTCAGTACAATGTAGTTGGTAATGGAAGGAAGGAGAATGGGAGTAGACTACCGTCGAAGTTTATAGTTCCATCGCCATCGAGATCAACCTCCTTTATGATTTGCTGGACTTCCTCGTCTGTTGGGTCTTGGCCTGTTGACTTCATCACGCGAGCGAATTCCTCAACGGAGATGTTTCCTGCGCGAATGTTAAATAAAATCCGACATATTTCGATTTCACTTCATTCTCAATTCTTAACATTCAAAAATCAAGGTGCGCGTAAGGGCCTCCGTGACTTACCACCACCATCGGCATCCTGCGTTCTGTCAGTTGGGTCCAAGTAGATCACTAAGACTTCAGAAGAGACTCACATAAGCATCAAACGCCTCCTTCAGAATCTGCACCTCCTCAGCAGACAATGGTTTGGCCTGCATTTCGAGCCATCAGCTCCTCTCCACACAAATGAATCCACAAGTCTCCAGCTCCACAAAAGTACCCCACACCAAGTAATTCCAGTACCCGGGTCTAGTTACCATGTTTTCTCAAATACCAAGCAATAAGCTTTAAATTCCGGTAAGTAGTAGTGACGTGTATCGATTGAAGCAATGTTAATGTACAAGGAATAATAATGGAAAGAGGAGATGGGATGGGATGGCGTGGGAAAAAACTTTGTGTTGAGAGTCCGAGCCCAAACGCCACAGATAGGAGATCCTTGAAACGCGCCCCTGTCACAGGGCGTAGATCATGTCACGTGGGTGTGTGATCTTCTGTAAATTTTGGGGGACGGAGGATTGAGATTGGAAGCTGAGTGTGGAGAGAGAGATGCCGTGTGTAGGTTGCTATTTGGGTGGTGGATTACTGTATTCCTCCGAGGGACCACGTTGGACTCCCATCAATCTGCTAACATGCGAAGCGCAACCAGATCACCAATAAAGAATCAAAATAGCGAAAATGATGGTGAGTCAACGAGTGCACGAATGCTGAAGTAAATATCACAGCAATATATGAAAAAAGAAGGTGAGGGATAAGTCAAAACAGGGTAGGTATAATTTTATATCTGTTTGTAAATTGTGACTTCTATTCAAGGATAGATTTTAGGTACTATGGAGACAGTCAGCAAGACTCCAGACTCTACCCGAAATGGGATGATTAGAATACCTGTAACATTCTCAGCCCGATGCCTTCTTCTGTCAAGGCCTCTTGGCCAAATGTTAGTTTAGCGAGCATCTGCTTTCGCTTCTGGATGTCCACAATTTGCTGTCAAAGGTCAGTATTCCATCCGGAAGTGAATAGAGTATAAAGAAGTGCAGTGGCCTGCCTCTTCAAACGAGTCCCGAATCAGATACCGAATTGTCGTCACTTTCCGCTTCTGCCTAACTCGATAGATCCGACAAAGAGCCTGCTCCTCAATCATTAGATTCCAATAAGGCTCAAGCAGATACGCACGAGAAGCAGCAGTGAGATCGAGTCTAAATTCAAGTCAGTCAGGCATTGACATAAAACCGCCGTTGTTCTTAGAAAACTCACCCTACACCGCCACAGGTGATTAAGACGAGGATAACACCCAGATAAGCTTTAGTCTGAAATGCGTTCATGGCTTTAGTGCTTTAGGACAGAGCTATATCGCCGTCAATCCTTGTAAAAGGTATGCCACGGTTACTTAGTATTGTCTAGATGAGATCAAGAGTATAGGTCCAATTGGAAAGACAACACTGCTGATGTTAGACTTTCAAGGTGATGACTTGAAGTAATACTGGGCTCACCTCTTCTCATCTGAGCACTGTTTAGTTATGTCTTCCACTAGCGCTTGGACCTTGCTTGACATAAGATGGATGTCTGAAATAGAATTAGGACACTTTTGTTCTTTCCGTTGGGAAGGTCGGGCCTTCGATCTGTCCATAGGCAACATCTCATATTCATCCAACATCGACGATGGCGTGGACGGTTCGGAAGCGATGTCTGTAGTAAAGGATCCGCACTGAGTGCAAGTCACGGAACGGAGTCCACATCTGAGAGTGTCCGTAGTCAAGTCGGAGGCGCCTGATAGACGTTCTTAAAAAAGGAACTTGATGTAGGAGTTGCGAAGTGAGAAGTAGTTGACTGAAAGTTCGTGGACCCGTTGTTACACCGTGCGAGAAGTCCATGGCTACAGTCAGCATCAACTGCTAATGAGCACAGACTTTTTCTTATCACTTTACCCCAATATTAATTCTATTATAACTGTATTAATTCCTATTTAATTCCTATATATTTATATTAATTAAATCATTACGATTCACTTATTCTAATAGTTTACTTTATATCCAAATCCGCTTATATCCCACTTTAATATAAAGTATTAAATAATAACTTATCTAATATATTAAAATATAGCCTATAAACAGCTCTTTTGATATTGCCGTAAGTGCTCTAACCCTAACTTATCTATCGTAACCTTAAGGAGTATGTTATAGAATTTAATCTTTAGTGTCAAGGCGGCACTTCAAGATAACAGACAAGACAGTACTCCATTAACTTAGAACAACAGATAAGGAGGGAAGAAGGGCATGCCGCCAACATGAGGTTATAACCCCTTACGCATAGACCGCGTTTCATGCTGCGTCAGCGTCACGTGGCCCCGTGCCATGACATTTAGAGCCTATTAAATACACTTAATTGGGTTTAGATTCAGAGAGTAAGGAAGCTAATCTGTAATATATATAATCCCTTATTTAGTAACTATTTTTTTTTTCTTTACTTTAATAGTAATATAAATTAATGGAATATTTTATACAAATCGATTGTTTGCTTATATACTACATTTAATGATTATCGTGACTAAAATACCACTTAACAAGTGTCCTAGAATAGACAACAGTAAAGTCATCGAATCAACATTAAATCAGATGTCTCGACAAGTATTCAATCTATATACTTTTCGGAAATCAAGATGCGATAAAGCACCTGCCTACGCTTTGTTTCCAGGCCCATAAATCCAAGCTCTATCCAGATGTATCCCTCTTCCAAACTCCATACATCACGATCTCAATCCCACATTAGCGTCCTAACCAAGCACTCCCCTCCCCAACGCCTTCAAACTACTCTCATACCGTCCCGGACTATGATCAAGTAACATACTCCCACCAAACCTCACCTCCCCAAACCTCCTTTCCACATCCCTCACATACTTCAGCACCGTTCTCGTCGCCGGTCTACCTAGTGTACCTTCCCTGCCTTGTTCACTCTCTTTCTTCACAAACGCATCCCGTTGCAAGACCCTCATAGCCTCGACAACAAACACCTCCCCCGGCGGCAACAACTTACTACTCAACATACTCGCCCTCAAACTCTTCAGCGCAGCATAAGCCCACTGATCATCCTCTCCCCCTACTCCACCCAATCCCTCCTCTCCGGAACGATTATACCATTTATCAGCAAACGTCCCCGTAATACCCGCCCACACTCTCTTCCTAACCTCGCCTTTTGCGCCCGAATCATCGGTTTTAAATGCCAGCGCTACCGCTTGCAAGTCGTGTAAGACGCCGAGAGAGAGGTAGGGGACGAGGTCTTGGCCGTTGATGATGGTTGTTATTAGACCTCGTGTGGCGAGGCGGAGAGAGGGGGACAGCGTGGCTGGAGGGCCGTAGGCGTAGACGTGGATTGGGCGGCCTGGTGGGAGTGTGACGTGAGGTTGAGGAGCCGTGCTGTTTTGGGAGCTTGAGGCTTTGAGCAAGAGTTGCGGGCTGGATTGTGGTATAGAGGATGTGTAGAACGCTGTCGATAATGGATCTGGAGAGGGTTCGGAAATCATGATAGCGAGAAGAGCAGTTACTCCTCCGCCGAGCGAGTGTCCGCACATTACGAGACCGTAATCGGGGAATTCTTCGAGTGCCGCGGCGATGGTGGCAATTACTCTTCCGCCTGCGCCATCTAGGAGGCGGCGGGCGGAGGCGTGGATGCCTTTGTGCACTTTGTATGGTTTGCCGCGGTAGGTGAGATCGTCGTAGTCGCAGGTCATGTCCGCGAGGACGTCTTCGAAGCCGAGGGTTCCACGGCAGGTGAGGACCACGGCTTTAGAGTCATGGTCTAGAGAGACGAAGTGTACCATTGGGACTCCGGTGCCTGTGTGACCCGTAGAATCGGTACCACCTTGAGGATCGACAAAGGAAGAGAGGAGGATGGTGTCGGGTGGGAGTTGGGTGTGTGTGGAAAAGGAATGGTGTTCGTGGTGGTGTTTGGTATCAATCTCTTTCATGGTTGTGGAGGCGGGAGAAGTAATGCCCATTATCCGCAAAAAGCTGGCTCCGTATGAGGCAGAAGAGAAGCGCACGAACCGAGAGATGTTGCGGACGATGTGGTGGTTTGGAAATAGTCCGTCAACAAATCCAGTATGCATCAGACCTTCTAGAGTCTCCGAATCCTCGAATGCACTTCTCCTGGGATGATTCACGAGTACGAGTGAGGCGGCGGAATTGTTGGTTTGGAGTGTGTAGATGCTAGGAACATGGCTCTTTGATCGCCGGTGATTCTTTGAGGGAGAACTGGGTTGGTTCACAATGTTCTTCTCAGATCTGGCACGAAGTAAACTGCTTTGTGCTCTGAGATGAGTACGAAATGTAGTCGGCGATCCTGGCCGTGTTTCAGCTGAATGGATGGAATAAGTGTCTGTTTGAGAAACGAGAGAATCTCGTCGGTGTTCGTGAATCGAGTAATAGCTTGTCCGCGATGGACTCCTAAGATTGTCTGCCGGTTGCATGAGGCCGAGATCTCGAGATGAGAAGTAATTTGGATTACCCCGCTGTGGAGGTTGTGGAGCGTCTCGAGACGGAACGATGCTGGAGTTTCGCTGCGGAACTGGAATATGAGATTTTGGAGCTGGTTGTGGGTTTGGAAAACCCCACGGTGGACGTTGCGATACAGCCTTGCTTGGAGGTTCCGGAGCATGATCTTTGTTCCACAAATTTGATAGCGCAGTACTTGATCCTTTCCTTAGGGCATTCCGAAACGATCCTTTCTTCTCTTTCTCCGAGTGTTTAATAGAGGTTTTCTCGGGTTTCGACCTTTTTGGAGGCGGAGGCTTGGTAGCAATCTTTTTTGGAGGCGGGTTGTCCGATCCGCTGATTGACGAAGCAGCACTCATCGGCTTCCTCGTCCGCTTTTGGTTGGCAACATTCTCTGGGTTTTTGGGCACGGGAATAGCAGAGAACCCCGCTGCCTTTTCGTCGCCGGTGTGAGGAGGATTTGAAAGTTTGATATTCGCATCGAAGATACTTGGAGTTCTCCTTTGTGGTAGTTGTGGCCCGTGACCCTCATCTGGTGAGGAGACAGGTGAGACAACAAATCCAGGGCTTTTGGCAGGGACTTCAGGCGGAGCATCTGGCATCTCGTCACTGACCTCGACAGCTTCTTCCGGAGCTTCAATATATCCATTTGATTGGATGTTCGTGCCCCGTAACCTATTCCGTATGATCCGGTATACCACTCTATACCTCGGGATCAAAAGTCCAATCTTCTGCTCATTGGTAAGAACCTCGCCGTTCAAGTCGACATTTCCAGTGTGATGGGCATTTTCCTCCACAATCTCGACACCCGGCGGCGGTGATAAATCCGGAGGCTGAGCTCCCGTGATCTCGACCGTGATTGTCTTCGTAGTTGTCGTTTCCGTAGTGATTGAAACGGAAGCGTCATCCGGCAGAGACTTCATAATCTTCTGTCTGAGGTGTATCTCTGGCATATCATCATCTGAATCTTCCTGGCTTCGACCTGCCCTTTCGATAGTCTGAACGACCTCATCACCATCCGTGCTCATGAACGACACCGAATTTGCCCGAACCAGACCCTTCTCCTTCGTCTCGTCCTTAGTTCCGATGACATCTGCTCTCCTGCCATCATCCAGAATAACAACATCCCAAACAATCTCCTCGTACTTCTTCTCCCGACATTCAGCATCTGTGATCTTCCTGCACCATCGCTGCAGCAATGCCAGACCGCAGATTCCAATCAATAAATCCGCCACTCCAACCTTCTCTCCCTCCCGGCCGGTGGCGGGATTCTGGAATTCTCTCCTAATCAAAGTAATGATACTAGCAATCGCCCGACTCGAATCCGTGCTTCCCAATATACTATCTAGCGTCGAAAGGAGCTGCTGCGAGATATCTGTAGCAGAATTCAACGCCGCGGCAGAGAAATGGAACCCGGTCGAGGCTGCGAAAGATATATTCGTGATCGTAGAATGCAATGTAGTTATACTTCTGTCCAGTATGCCTTCCGCTTCGACCTTGCCCAGTTCTCCAGTGCTTCTGGTCGCGACATCTCGTCCAGCACGACTCAATATGCCTTCGATGATGGCACGGCTCAATTCAAGGCCAGTCAAGGTCGTCACGCGTGCTCCGTCGAGAGCAAGGCCGCCAATGAATGTGCCGAGTCGCAGATAGAGGGAGCTAGATCTCGTAACCAAGCTGACCACATTCGCAATAGGTGTAGGGAGAAGAGTCGAGCTCGGAGGTGGTAAGGTAGGTTGAGAGTCTTTCTTTTTGCCGTCACCATCATCCTGGTCCATGGCGGCGGATGATTCGTGTGTATATCTTGTTGTGTAGCGCGGGGTATTTTATTTGAGGCTCCATTAAACGTGAGGATATTTGATAGTTGTGTATTGCTAGAGAAGTAGAGGTGGGTGGGAGCATACTTTGGTGGCGAGAGAGCGAACAGGTAGAAGTGGAAGTGTATTCTGTTGAGTCGTGCTGGTGCTCTGCTGATAGTGGGACGACTGCTATTGGATTGGAGAGTTGGACCTGACTTGTACCTTGACGTGTCGCGTTTCGATATGCGAATGGCCTCGGCATGTGATAATGGGGAACATGGACGTAAAACATGCGGATTGAGGGAAAATACTGCCAACTTGGCAGACAACCAGAAAGGCGCAACATGGACATGAAGAAAGACTATAGGTAGAAGTACATAGGTACTTGGATATAAAAAGTATTTACCAGCTCCATGTTCTGCAGCCCCTGGTCTGGCATTGCGGGTTCGGATCGAGGGCACTTGCATATCGATCACTGCAGGTTGTGGAACTCAAAGCAGACCTCGACATGGGAAACACGTTCGATGGAATCGCATTCAATTGGAAGTATTTCATCTCGTAGATATTCCTGAGTCCAGAAAGGAAAAGGAAAAGGAGTTCGTATCGAGACATCGCGATGTCTATTTATAGCGGGCTCCAGCGATCGTTCGGCTGTTCCCGAGCACCGCCACAGCCTTGCGGTCAATCCAGGAACGAGAGGAACGAGTTTTGACAGCAAAACAAAAAGGGCACACAACGAGTCTCCTTTCTCCCAACACCTTCATTAGAGCCTACGAGATCACGATCGTTTCTTCAATTCTATAAAAGCTGATTCACTGCCGCATAACGTCAACCGCGCCTTCTCAACCTGATTAAAAGGTCAGCCTTCCACGTCCCCTATTTACTCCGGGGTTGACTCGCAACCACAGCTCCCACCACCACTTTCCCACCGCAATTCCCCCGTTTCCATCGTCAAAATGTCTGAAATCACCAATGGCACGCCAGAACCCGCTTCCAGCTTCCTCAGCAACACTCCTTCCATCACAATGACTGCACCATCGGAGCCATCCACCAGCGACTCCCTCCTTACAAAGCTGGCCTCAGTCACAATGACAGAACCAACGTTGACAGAACCAACGACCAAGCCCACAACAGAAGAGGGCCTTTTCGGTGACGACCTCGTCTCTCCTACAATTGCTGCCTCCTTGCCATCAACATACACCCTCCGCGCCCTTCGCAAATCCGACTACGCGCTCGGCTTCCTCGACGTCCTGCGCGTTCTCACAACCGTTGGAGACATCACAGAAGAAGAGTGGAACGGCCGCTACGACTGGATGAGCACACAAGGCAAAGGCGGATACTACCTGCTTGTCATTGAAGACCAAGGACGGATCGTGGGAACGGGCGCGCTGCTCGTGGAGCGGAAATTGTATGCTCCCCATTACCTTCCTACCTCCACCTTTTCCTCCAAAAACAGAACGTTTACTGATCTGTGTACAGCATCCACCACCTGGGCCTCGTCGGCCACATCGAAGATATCGCCGTCGCCAAAGACCAACAAGGCAAGAAGCTCGGCCTGAAACTCATCCAAGCGCTCGACTTCATTGCTGAGAAAGTCGGCTGCTACAAGTGTATTCTGGATTGCAGTGAGGCGAACGAGGGCTTCTATGTAAAGTGTGGGTATAAGAGGGCGGGGTTGGAGATGGCGCATTATTATGATGGGAGTACGAGTAAGGATATGCCTAAGAGTAAGACCTCTTAATGCTGTTTGGCGGAAGGGTTTTTCGAGTGATCTGGGTCTGGGAGGGTTCACGTTGACTGTATAATAGGGAGCCACTTATAGGGATCGCAGGTGGTTGGCTGGATGGGTGCTTGTGGGTGTGGTGGGATACAAAAAGAAAAGTCATAGAATATGGGTAAAGCATGGCGTTCAAGACTGCTTCGAGACTTCTCGCCTGTGCTAATGCAAACCGTACAACTTGCAAGTGCAGAACTCTGCCTTTAAATTTCTGTCAACCTCAAGTCAACAGGGCATAGCATTTCATGAATTTTCACCTTGCATCAATCGTCGTTGCTGCTTTGAAGTCTTTTCAAGTCGATGCAAGTTGTCAGATATTCAAGTGAGGTAGAGCTACCCCATTTCTAAAGGATAGAGGGAGTCTTTATATATTAAGCTAAATAAGGCCATAAGACAGCAACTTTACATAAGGTTTAGCTGAAATCAGCTGTATAGGGGGTGCACCTTAGCATAGCTGAACTGTTGCTACAATAGCTGAAATTAGCTGTAAATAAAGAGCCGAATCTGGCTGACACAGGATTGGTTAAAATGAAATTGGCAACTGAAATGATAGAAGAGCTTGTCAAGTTTTACGGTTCTGAAGTACCTGGCACCTCGGCCGGTGGTACACATAACCCTACCGCAGGGAATCGACGCTTTGATAACTACCTGAAGGTTTTAAAGAAGCTGGAGGCAAGAAGAACCACTTGCTGGGATTGATAGATGAATTGAGCTTAAGTGGCGGCCCAGATTTGGCGGGTTCACTCCTGCTCAGTCCGAATGTTTGCTAAAGGACGTACAAGTACTAGGTCCACAAATCGCACCAATGCTGGGAGACTTAAACAGGGCTTTTGGTGGAAAACTTTGGGTGCATGGGCGACTGTGCTTAAAGGATGGAGAGGTTGTGCAGGACCCATTTGCTGAGTACTTGAGGCTGGCCCTAAGAAAGTCGTTCGAAATAGATAAGGCTGGACTAGCGCCACCAGCGAGACACCAGTGGTAATTCCAAGACCTTCAAGGGAACCTCTCTCTAGCTCTCAAGGGACGTCAGGAAATATTCTGTTAAGGCCGATGCAAGACACACAGCTAATATGGGCCAATGAGATGCTTTATCTTATTGCACCCGCGTTGATGTGACTACCTCAACATTGCTATTCACAATTCCACCAGGCACACTATCATCCTCTCCCTCTACCATCCTCTCCCTCTCTCCTACCCAACTCCACCAACCTCTTCCACTCTTCCTCTCTCAGCGCCGCTTCCACTGTCCTTCTCACTCCTTCGTTCGTTCCCACCATCGGCACATACCCCAAAACCTTCTCAGCCTTCTCAATCGACCACTGCGTTCCCTCAGTCAGCGTCCTAAAATCTCCAACCACCTGCTTCTCCTTCCGTCTGCCCAAAGTGAACATACATCCCAACAAATCACCCACTCCAGACGTGACTTGCACCAGTGGCATAGGGACAATCCGAGTGTTTGCGAGGTGAGCGCGATCTCCAGCCGAATACCAGACTTTGCGAGCAAAGTCATACCAGGGGAGAGGCTCGCCGTCTGTGATGAAGAATGTTTCGCCATCTACTTTGCAATTGCTGTTCACTACCGGCTCAAGCAAAGCTTTAGCAGCAAGCAACAACCCATCAACCGCATTCCCCACATACACATGCTCAAACACCTTCTCATTCGACCCAATCTGCAAAGTATGCCTACCCCGCTTGATCATGTCTAGTATTCCAGGCACGAACACGGGATCGCCTTCGCCATAAATCACCGGTAACCTTAGAACCACAATTTTCAATTTTTCACCATTTGCAGCAATAACCAGCCGCTCGGCTTCTGCTTTGCTTTTTTGCCTTGGCGTAGCTCGGGACTTCGACGTGTGCAAGACAGCAGTATCTTCCGTCAACATCCTATTCCTGGGATCGACCTCGATTGCTGCATCGCAACAGGCGTAGACCAGGGCTCGCACAGAAGCAAGTTCGGAGGCGCATCTTAATAAAATCTCCGTCCCTCGTACGTTAACGTCGTATTGCACAGCAGCGCTAGCATCAGGAGGCGCAGATGCAACATGGAAGATGACTTGAGGTTGAATTTTTGAGAGGAGAGCGCGGATCTGGCTTTCGCTAGTGATGTCGCCATATAAGGATGAAGCGCCCTCATGCTTGTCCTTGGTGGGGTTACGAGAGATGATGGTGATAGGTGAGTAGTTCTCATCATGGAGTAGGGCGGAGACGAGGTGAGAGGCAAGAAAGCTGTTCAATGTCAAAGCATGAGCGTTGACCTGCTTCATTGAGAGGGATGTGTACTTGCCCACAACCACCGACTACAAGAACGGAGACTGGGCCAACAGGTAGACCTGAGTTGTCAAACTCCTCCATGGGCTTTACCTTTGAATGATCTCAACCGCAGTGAAACATCTTGCTCTTGCTGCCGAAGCTCTGCACTCTTGTAGGGCTGAAGGATCGCCTCATATCACGTACCTATTTGCTGTGCCGTTCAGTGATTACTTGCTTGTACACTTGTACCTATCAAATTATTTAGCCCCCGTAAGGATGACTAGATCCGACGTGATGGCTCAGCTGAAGGTACATTCGGCGACCTCGTGAATTTTCGACAAGGGGGAACGGCGAAAGTAATTGGACAGCAAAAGAGACACGCGAAACTTGCGGCCGACTCATCGAGATTACCTAAAGTAGCAAGTGCTTAGATTTGCAAATTGAGAGGAGATCGCGGGTGAACGACAGCAGAATAAAACGTGGAAGCATGCGCAAGGAATTGGAAGAGGCTCAGGAAAACTCGTTCAATTGGTATCAAATGCCGCTGTTCAGAATTGATACAAAACAATGACACTTCTCTCACCAATCATAATATAATCCAACAAAATAAACAGGCTTCCCATATATGTCTAATACCGATAAACCGGTGCCTGACGCCCAGCCTGAACTCCGTATCCTGCTCCACTCGTGGGCCCCTCGTTGAGATCAGGAGTCTCGGCAGCTGCATGCATCGTGGCATTGTTCATGGAGCTATCCTGTCTTCCCATATAGCTCGGCGTCTCCCGGAACCCAGGATGATATGGCTCGATACCTAACCGATCGTTGAATTGTCCTGTTGCCTCCGAAGGTCTGTCTTCTGGGAACGGAATCGTGGGTTTTGAGGCCTTGTTGAACACAGGTCGTTCGCTGGGATCAGAGAATGGGTTCTCGTCATCTTCACCCGTTGGCGCGTAGTCGCCTGGAGGAGGAATCTGCGGCGCGGCTTTCCGGGAAGGAGGTACTGGCTTCGACAAAGTAGGAGGAGGTCCAGGCGGTGCTGCGTATCCAGAATCAGTTCTTGCCGGAGGTGTTCCCGAAGGCGATGGATCTCCAAGTCCAGCAGCCTTCCGAGCGCTCAAGACTGCGCGTTGATGTTGGCTCATGGACTTTGCGAGCATTTCGTTTGTTTCAATCAAAGTTTCCATAGTGTCATTATCTGGAGAAGGATTCTCAGCAACCATGTATGCTTGTATGCTTCTGCTTGCGCTCTGACACCGATCTGCGAATTCTCGGACGAGCTCGTTCGTGAGAATTTCGGAGGGCGGGGTAGATTGTACAACTTGAGAAAGGAGGCCTGCGGATGTGCGCGCTTCTTCGATGCGGGAGGAGAGTTCGTGGGGTGGAGGAAGACGGCGACTGTGGTGATTTCGAGAGAAGTAATTCTGGGCATTAGGATCGAATGGAGGAGCGTTCATGACACGAGGTCCTGCTGGGCCCTGTAATATCATTAGCATTGCAATGGCGTGGTCCTGAGCAGATTGCATACATGTATCTTGACCATTCTCTCGTGCTCCTTCTTCCACATTTCCAGCAGTGGTCCCAGTCCCGGATCTGCGGCCTTGTCTCGTTGGAAGGTATCAAGCGTCTCCATGAGTATTTGCTTCACACTTGGGTCTCTGCCAACCCGCAGCAGTTCCTTCATCGTGTCGACAAACTTTTTGTCAATATTTCTTGTAAACGTCATGCCGGGGTTGTCCGCCAGAATTCGTATCAGCATAATGCCATTGTACTGGACGTATGGTTTCGAGGAGTTGTCCTTGGACAGGTATTTGCGGATGACGAGGGCGGCATCTTTGGCAGCGGATGGAGAGGATTCGCATGACTCGACAATGGCAGGCAGATAGAGAACCTCTTCGCCCTAGAAAGGGTCAGCACTTGGATTCAAGATGCGAGATAGAAAACTTACGGTTCCATCCGGGCCTCCGGACTCGCAGAAGAGTCGCTGCAGCATATCAGCCTCGTGTTTCATGTCGGAACTGAGGGAGAGTTTCGCCCAAGTCAACATACCACATTGCGAGCTGCATTTGCTTCTGGAGTATCGAGATGCGAATCTGCGGCTCCGTCGGCTCCATCGGGGGAGTTGGCTGTGTACATTGTCAGCTTTCTGAAGCTCTCGCGATCTTCTGGGTGCTTACGCTTCCGCTTCAACGAGCCCAGCATCCGGTTCATATTCATGCTCTTCATTGCCTTCATGATTGCTGATGTTTCTTGCTACGCGCGTAGAGAGGAGGAAAGGAGAATGGGAAGGTCGAGGACAGGTTGAAGAGGGAAATGTTTTGTTTAGTCTTGGGATCCTGGCTGCGTCGTAGTGGCACAGCCTGGTGTTCGTCGCAACCGTGGGAGCCGCGCGCGAGGATCTTGGAAGACTCGTAGATCAGAGAGTCGCACTTCTTCCTGCAGCAAAAGGGAGGATGAACAGGCGGAAGGTTAAGGATCCTCGGAGTTCCTGGTGGATGCGATGCGACAAGATGGGATTGAGTTGAGTTCAGGTGCCTCGCGCTCGGCGTCGTCGGTGCTTCAATTCTGTAGCTCCAGGCCAGGGTCCAATCACCCCTTTTAGTTTTCGCTTGGAGCCGGCAGTGCGCGCTGACAAAAAATAACTGCAACGGCAGGGCAAGTGTCAACCGTTCACTGAAGAACAACAAGCGGCATTTCTTTGCCCAATGGATGAATACACTTGTGGCAAGGTCTCTACGTATACGTTTTCAATCTACGCCTCGTCGTCGTCATCTCAGCTGCTCTGTTTCTTCTAAAGCTCTTTCGCACCCATTTTCCCTCACATCTCATGGTGCCAAGGCTCGCGAGCTTGCACAGCCTCGACAGGGCCATTCCGCTTCGGCTTTGCATCAGTTCATCTCCCCACACAATCTGGACAGCTAGGTTCACTCACGTTAGAGTGCAATCGATGGTAAAGATGCTGTATGAGACGAGCAGCGTGAGTTTCTGTGCATAGATATCGCAACATTTGCCATACAACGTACTTACACCCCTAATCAGCACGAGGCCTTAGCGGAGGAGATAGAGCTGGAGGTACTTATATATAGATGTACCTAATTTTAGTAGATAAAAAATTGTACTTATTAAAGGATAATAGAGTTAAAGCAGAAATTAAAAACTCGATAGAGTTTCTCTTAATAGTAGCCATTATAAGATTGAAGAAAAAAATAGATAATGTGACGGTGCTCGCTTCCTTACATTATATAATGCGATGGTCTATGCGTGAGGGGTAAATAACCTTACGCTATCGTTAGCTAAAAGCTCTTTTCTCCTTATCTTTTGTTCTAAGTCAATAGGAGTACTATCTTATCTGTCTTCTTAAAGTACGGCCGTGATAGATAATGTCACGGTTACTTGTAGCTTTCAGCTTATCGTTATCGCCTTGCCGCCTCGCTTAACTAGCCAAACGCAGAATAGTAGGCTGATATTAGTCATGTATTTAATTTGAGGCCTTGCCCTCAAAACTTTCCTTTCTTCTTTCTTTAGCTTAGAATCGTCTTTAGACTTGACTCAACTAGCCCTCTTCACAGAGCCTGATTTTAGTGTCGTAACAGTTATAGATTATCACTTACCTTTATAACTCTCTTAATTATCTTAAAGCTATAGTTAGGTGCAGCCTTATTATAGATAAAGACCCTAGTGATCGCGAGCGATGTCAGGGCACCGGTTCAAAACTTTGCCCTGACCCCCCGCTATATCATGTGATCCGCCATCTGGCTATATAGTCAGGGCATTC